>JAPEUT010000371.1:0-23311 GCA_027946375.1 Neodidymelliopsis sp. IMI 364377
GGAGATGGGGATGAGTGGGGCGAGGGGGAGTAGTGTTATGTTGGATAAGTTTGTGGAGAAGGATGGGAAGAAGGGTTTTTGGAACATCAAGAGGTGGATTTGAAGTTTTTTAAGAGGAAAGTGAGGATATTATTAGGAAAGCTAGGAGCTACGGTCGACCTCGCCCCACCGCCGATGTGTCTCTGCCTGGAGCAGCACGTCTTTCAGGACTTGGAACTCTTCCCGCAAGGACGAGATCTCTTTTCTCAAGGCATCGTTGTCGATGCGCAGAAGACTGATCTCTGAGCGCTCACCACCTGTCCATACGCCATCTCTCTTTGCGACTACACAGCGGTGCTCAGCCAACGCCTCAGTGCCAGAAAATTCAACATCGAAGCTGAAGCTCTTCCTTAAATGATTAGAAGGATCTTGGCTAGGCGACCTTGTGACATCGGCTCCACCATCCAGGGCCTTCAGAGCGTTTCGAGACATGCCGGATCTGGATTGATTGTGAAGGCCAGTCAACAGACGGATCGACGACGGGCCTGTCGGTGCAGCGGCTGGAGCAACATTGGATGTCCTACGTTCTCCCTTGTCCTTTACCTGCTCTGCAGTTTTAAGCTTGTTCGTAGGTGTGTTGCGCACGATGCTAGATGTCGGTCGCGAGTAGAGATTGCTGGAGGCTTCAAAGGATGAAGGATGTTGTCTCTCACTTGGAAGGCGTTCCTTCGTGTTACGACTAGACGCAGTCGTGGGCGTGTATATCTTGTCATTCTTCGCTTGCTTGCACACTGAGGGAAAACGAGTTGAGGATGGAGTAAAGAAGCCTTGCTCAGAGGATCCATAGTTGGGGGAACATACAGAAGAAGCGTGGAAACCGAGAATCTGATTTGCTCCTTGAGAGGCAATCATCAAGATATCCGTCTGCTGAGGCTGCCAAGGAAGGTCTTGATATCGTTGCATTGTTTCCTCTGAAGAGTTTAACTTAGTCAAGTTAGACGTTTGTTCATGTGGATATGCAGGTGATTTGTTCTTCATTGCCCTTGCTCGTGAATCTGTCGGCATACTCACACCGCTGGAGCGTTGCCGTACTGGTCGAGGAGACCCATGTTGTTGCGAACTTTCATAAGGAAGAACGGCTGCAGCCGAGTCCCTTACACTCTTAGACGACCCTGTTCCTTGCAATAGGTCTGATCCCCTCTCGCGCTCTATTACAAGGTCAGGTCCAGGCAACAGCGGAGAATCGTATGTATCGTCAATCCATGCTACCGAAGTGATCGGTGCGGTCATGGCGATATCATGTAGGAGCAGACCAAGAAGGTTGAATATCAAGACCTTGCCAGCTTCTGTGCCTATCGCAATCAGAGTCTCAACGCTCTTGTCCAGCGATTCATTGCTATCTGGGGCGCCACTATCCGATATACTGGCATTATCTCCCTGAGCCTTGGTGGTAGTCGGCTTAGTTGTAGTAACTGACAGTGAAGTTGCGGGACTAGAGACATGCTAGGTCCTGAGCTTCTTCCCACCACCCCCAAAGTCGACAAGTCTGCATCGTCCATCATGTCCAACACTGACGACTCTGGAGCTATAGCCAGGAATGGATGCAACAGCTTTGACGCCACCCATTGCTGTCTTATGGAGCTTTCTCATAGCTTCGACTCTAACTGGCTGGAGTTGAGACGATCGATGTTGGTCTACGCGTGTTGAGCTATGCCTCTGGGCGAGAGACGGCAGATGCACCTTGTACAACACTAGTGTCCCATCTTGAAAGCCGAGCATGAACTGAGTATATGATGGCTCGAATGACATCATCGGGCCTTGGAAAGCTGCACAAGTAGCAGCTGAAGGTGTGTCTACGGAGTAAAGGTTGACTGACGCGCTGCCGATCCACCTCTGATCATGTAACAGTATGGTAGGTGGTGAGGGCGAGGCCGACAGCAAGATGTTACCATCACTCGATATCGCTAGAACATTTGGCGGCGAAGGGTGTGGTTGGTAGGCAGGAAGCATATCGCCGGTCAGCAGCGAATATGCTTGGACCGATGTGTTGAGTGTCGTCGTGAAGAAGAGCGTTTGCGAATCGGGTGAGAACAAAAGCAGACGTGTCTCTCCCTTCGAGCTTACATTAACATGCGACATCGCTACGTTTGTTACGATGTGGCTTACGTCTCCACCCCTCAGCTTGTGCCTCTTTCTTCGCTCCTTTCCTATATCGCACAGAAGGATGATTTGACTGTCTGCAATGGCAAGCAGACTGCTGTTGTCTGAAGAAGTTTGAGCCTTGACGATACCGTCTGCACTTTCGCACTCGAAAACGACTTTGTCCTCGATTTGTGAGTGTAGGTGTATGGCGTTCGACGTCACGATGATGAGGCCGCGCTGAGAGGGCAGATTGTGCTCTGCCGGCATGACTGAAAAGCTAATGATGGAAGGGCAGAGCGAGCGTATGGTGTAATCAGAGGGTCTGTAGCTGTTGTCAATTACATTGTCAACAGAGCTCGATAAAATTGGCAAGCACGTCGGTGAACAAGATCAGTGGACCGAGGAAGGAACGCGTTTCGGGGTGAAAATGCTTCAAGATGAAGAAGCTTGTCACTTCGGCTCTTGATAATGTGATGTCGTCTACAATGCAAGCCTCTTTTCAATGTCTACTTCAACTTCGCGTATTGCTTCCCCCACTTCTCCGCAATCTCCTCCTCGCTAAACTTCCTTGTCTTGCGCTTCAGCATCTCAACCTTCTCCTCGAACGACAGCTTCATCTGATCGCCCATGGGCACCAAGCATCGCGCCAGGTGTTCGTAGTTCTTGCTCAGAAGCGTGACGGTTAGCATGAAGTAGTCGATGTTATAAAAGACAAGTGCGTGCTCGTCCGAGTACTGCTTCTTCTGTGCCAAGAATGCGACAGGGTGGTCGCGCCAGTGGCGAAGTGGGTTCAGGTGGTGAGAGGTGTGGTAGCCATCATTGTAGCAATACCGATTGCTCTGTCGTCGACCTTAGCATGGAGTAAAAGATTGAGCTTAAAAGTCTAGACTTACCGGCGCATCGATCAGCGTGATGCTGGACCTGAAGTCCGAGTCCGGCTCGACTTCATCAACGAAAGCGTGCTGTCCCCAGTTGCCGGTCATCAACGCAATGCGCATAAGCGCTAGCGGGATGAGGAAGACAAAGATTGTAGCTTTTGAATTGAGGAATGCGTACATGGTGTACAGGAATACATAGTTGGCAATCTCGCAGCCACCAGCCTTCAAAGCCAGACTGGTCTTGTTGTTGCGCAGGAAGTAGCGTGGCAGGTCAAACCATACGAGGAGGTAGAATCGGCCGACGTAGTGGAGGAAGTGCAGCACACTGTCGCGCTGGTAGCGGACAGTTGAAGACAGATCGTTGGGTCCATTTCCTTCAATGTGGTGATGCTTGACGTGGTGGAAGAAGTACGAGTTCCAGGTGTGACCCATCAACGGATCGAAGATGTACGGAAAGACGGTATCGACAAGAGCATACTTCTTGTTCAGGACGCCTCTCATATGAATGTGCTGGTGCATAAGGAGGGTGTAGGGGCCCATGTAGTAGAGCTGCACAGCTGAGTGGAGGACACCGTGCCACCAATGAAAGTTGTAGAACAAATACAACGCAGAGGGTATGCTTGTGCATAGATATGTGAGGAGGTGCGTAACCATAATCACATCCGTCTCAGTGCGGACGATGGTTTTCGCCCATCGAACGTACGGATCGATGATCCATTTGCGCAGGAAAGGGTTCTTGATATCTGGAAGGTCCACAGAACTGAACACTGCAGTCTCAAAAACATCTGACTTGGGATTGTTCAACTTTTTCAGATAGGCAATAGTTTGTTGCTCGCTGTCTTGGGTATCTGGAAAGTGTTAGCTTGAAAGCTTGACACACTTCAGCGTTGAGTGTTAGTAACACGTGAAAGACATACCCTCTGGTGACGGCGATACAAACTCAGTGCGCTTGGTAGCAGAGTCGTCAGACTCTTCTGCAACATCAACAAGCGCGGCCTTTGTTTTCGCATCAAACTGCTCGTAGTCCTTCTGCAGATGCTCTAGGACCAGCCGATCGGGCCCTGTGAGGTCGGCGGCGGGTGGGAAGTGGAGCTTGCCCATGATCAGATAAGATAAGTAGCCAAGGCGAAGTACCGAATTTTGTTGGCTGACACAAGCTCGACCGCGCTCAAGTCAATGGCGGGTGCGAAACGGGACAATTGCAGAGACAATAATGGAAGCTGTATCAACCAGGACAGCGCTTCAGGAGGGACAGTACGCTGTAGGGTGTGGTGTGAAAGACACCTGTTGTTGAAACATTGCTGTGGAGGACTTCCCAAGGAGGTGGCGAGACAGGGTCCATGCACGACTCGCGAAAGCTGTCTAGCGCTCGACTCTGGTATCCACAATACAACGGCCAGAAGCCCGGAACTCATGATTGTTACCATCACCCTCAACACGAATCATGGATTTCTACAATCATCTGTCAATGCGTATGCCATTGCCTGCAGCTAGGGGTGACCTTCATATCTAATTTCACCAAAACTCTGCATGACTGCTTCTTCTCTTTGCCGATGCATGCTACCCAAATTTGCATGCGTATAGCTCTTCGTCATTTGGCCCGTGACCATACAGTGTATGATGTTTTCTCAATTGCGTTATCTCTTTTACTACCAGTGAATTGCATGTGTAAAGTCGTCGCTACTGTCAGCTCTTCGTTCATCCTGTCACCTTCTTCCTATGGCGGCTTGTCAAGCGCTCTCACGCCTCAGTCCCTCAGGATTCTCCATAGTAGCCCTTGTCATCAACCAGCAATTTCGGTTCCTTCTCCTGGTCTCGTGCCGATCTATAGACTTGAAATAAAGTTCCTGCCCTGGTGCGAACATTGCTCGCGATGAACGTCAGAAATGCTTTAACTGGGCGATAGTCTTCTTCATCGTACTCATCGTAGCCGCAGCCAAAGTCGACTGTTATGGACAGCTCTTGTACTGAGACCAGCAACGCGAGCTGATATAAGTTACCGAAATCGGAAGCAAGATAGTTGCCAGACGTGGTGATATAGGGTTCCGTAAGCTGCAAAAGGTCTTCTTCGTCTACACTGCCAATGTGGAGCACCGTTAGTCTCGGCGGCAGCAGTGTATTGAGGTTGAGAAGTCCACTTCTATCATGGTAATCAACGAGAAGATCTAAATCGATTCGCAAGGTGCTGAGTTCTGTCAAAGTTGCTAAGTTGTCCAAGGGGTCGTATTCATCGCGTTCGTCGTCCAGAAACCCGATGTCGAGTTGCCTCAGTTGACGGCAGTGCTGACTCAAAGCCTCAACGATTGGCTGAAAACTTCCAGATAAAAGTGATATGCGTAGACGTAAGTTCGTAAGATTGGGAACGCGTTCGCTGCTGAAAATGCCACAAATGTCGTCAATCAAGCCACGAGTATCCACTAACTCCAACGTACGAAGGCTGGTCAGGTACAACTGCGTGGGTGGGGATGTCTCAGACATCAGTATTTGATCAGGACCTCGAATTCGAAGAACTTCCAGGCAGGGTAATTCATCCAATGTTATCGGGGATCGTGTCTCGAGGTGTATATCTCGCAACTTGGAAAACCGGCACAATCTTCGAGCAGGATCTATTGAATGGCGGGCTTGTGGTGGCTCATGGTGAGGGCATCGACACAAGTGATGTAGGGCATGAGTCAAAACATCACCGTGACGTCCTGTGAGGCCTCCCACCGCGACTATATCTGTAAGTGTGATAGATTCAATATTGACGGCCAAGCAGATGACCAAGGCGAACGATCCCTCCACATGATCTTCAGCCAGTATTGCTCCCATCCAAGAAACACGGGCTTTCGCTAGATCTCCGCCCGAGCCGAATGCGTCGAGAACGGTTTTATGGAGGATGTCCAAAGCTTGCTCCAGATGATCCGATGCGGTGCGAGTTGCGTGGACTGCATCAGGACCTCTATCTGGTGGTACATCTATTTCCGTCAGGCTGGCCACTCGAATATGCGCCGCCAGCTCGGGGCGTAAGAGAAGAGTGACGACAAGCCAGCGAATCTTGTCATACTGGTCGGTAGCGAGCTCAATGTGACGATACAACAGTGGCTCCGTGACGCTACGATACGTCTTGGACGCCATAGACATTGCATTTAAGGAATTGCGATCGAGAAAGCTGAGGATGCGGTTGTCGAGCTCGGTGGGTAGTGTGTCGAATGACATGGAGGTGAGGCGGTGCCCAGACGTCGATGCGACACCTAATTTGATACGTAGGTGAGAGTTACTGAGTGAGAGAAAGTAGAGTGGGAGAACTGTCAAGTGATTGAGGAGTAAATGGGGGATCGCTAACGCGTGTGGAGTTTTGTTGTCTGTTGAAGTCGTGCCTGCCACTCCACCTCACGGTGGGAGGGAAGTCCCCCCCAGCCTCAAGCGCCCATGTATAAGCCTTGTAATGCCCGGACCAGAAAAGGCAAAACTCTGAAGATCAACACGAATAAAACTATTGGGTATAATAAAACACTCCTTCCACTCCCACTCCCACCGCCACACAACTCGACCACTCGTATAAATTAGAGAGAGAAAAAAAAAGACCGTCTACAGCCATCAATTCCGTTTACCGAAAAACATTCGATCCCCTCGCCGTCCCCCACTGATCCTGCTGCTGCTGTTGCTGCGCAGTCTGATACCCATAATACGCCGCAGGCGGCCAATTCAAGTCGTTTCTACCGTACAGACCGCTAGCATCGACGGGCTGGCCAGAGGCGAGGTTTCCATTGTTGTGAAGCTGATCTTGAGGCTGCGTTGGCGTGAGACCAGTGGATGCTGAGAGCGTGTTCGGGTTAGACAGCGAGTTCTGGTTGGGTTGCGGTGGAATGGCACTCTGCGTCATGGAGCGATTGAGTGCGCCGTAAGGTGTGTGGTTCGCAGCCGTGAAATAGCTTTGCTGGGCTTGAAGAGGCATGGCCTGAGCCGCGGCTTGGAGTTGCTGTTGCGCGGTCTGCAAAGGCTGTCGTGGGCTTTGCAGCCGCTGTTGTTGCTGTTGCTGCTGCTGCACAGGCTGTCCGTCCAGATTGTACGTCATCTGCTGCGGGCTGTTCCGACGCTGAGCAACCTGATTGAGTTGCTGAAGCTGTTGGCGATGATTCTGTACGGCAACTTGCTGACGCTGCTGCTGCTGTGGTTGTTGCGTATGTGGTTGTGTGAGCGATTGGGGTATTGAAGAGCGTTTCTGAGTCTGAGCTGGGGGCTGTGGCTGAGACTGTGGCCGTGGGGCTGTCTGTGGTGTCTGCACGGGTGTTGTAGATGCTCGCTTCTCCTGCTCGAGTTGCTGAATACGTGCTTTTGCTTCTTCGAGCTCTTTCTTCATCTTCTCCAGCTCGGTCAGCTCGACACTGGGAGGTTGTGCCGGGCGTGCAGGCTCGCTAATGGCTGTTGACTGACGTCGATCATCAGCGACAGGCGGCTCCGAGTAGAAGCACTGCCGCTTCTTGTCGACGCACGTCTGACAAACAGGCCTCACTCCATCGCACTAAAGATCATGTTAGTCTTCCACAAAGACTTTGTTGCAGAGTCGTAACTCACCTTCGTCTTCTTGGTCTTGCAGACATCACAACTGTTCCTAGGCCGCCTCCGTTGCGGCTGCTGAGCCGGCTGACTCTGAGGCATCTGAACCGGCGCAGGCAGGGCCATGACTGGTTGCGCAGAAAGAGGCGATGGTTCAGGAGGGGGCGGCTCAGGCGGCGCAGAAGGGTCATCTCTAATCAACAAGAGCAGCGACTGCAGACTCTGTGCACGAAGATCACTCTCGAGTGAGGTGTTGGATGGCCGTGGCGGCTCTGGCTGGGACGGCTTCTTCTTCTTCGGTCTAGGCGCGGCCTCAACACTGTCTTCCTTGGGTCGGTTCGCCAACCTTGCCAGGGCTTCAGGATCATTCTCCTCCAAGAACTTCCGTCTCTTCGAGTCCTTGCGAGGGGGCGGAGCTCGCTCTTCGTATGTCTTGTGGACGGGGACGTGCTTGTAGAAGACGTCCAGCGTCTCTTTGGTAGCGGAGAACTTGATCGAGAGGACGCCTTTGCAGTCGTAGACTGGCTTCGTCGCGCGCTTTCCCAGCTTTGCCCCCTTGCCATTCGCAGCACGGTCCTTGTTGAGCAGCGAGTCGTTGCAGTAGTAGGAGAAGCGGAAGCTGTCGTCTTCTCTGCTGTTCCAGCAGTTGTGGAAGCTGTATCGGTAGCCGTCGATCCTCTGGATGGCGTCGACGACGCACTTGGCAATGGCGCGTTGCTTGCGCATCTTGTCTTTGGGGTCTACCGTGTGCTGCAGCGCCTCCATGATGCTCAGGCTGACCTTGTGCTCGGGCTTCTTGCCGGCAGCACCACTACTGGTACCATTCGATATGGGCGACTGCTGGAAGCTGGGCGGCAGCGTCAGGGCAATGGCAGGGTCTGAGACGGCTTGGTATGCGTGCGACGGGGCGCCGAACTGCGTCTGAAAGCCATTCGCATGCTGATAGCCGGGAGGCGGTGGCGGCTGTTGTTGCGACTGATGCTGCGACTGATGCTGCGACTGGTGCTGCGGCGGTGGTGGCGGCGGTTGTTGTTGTTGGTGGTGATGCTGTTGCTGTTGCTGTTGCTGTTGCTGTTGCTGCTGCTGTTGCTGCTGCTGTTGCTGCTGCGGTGGTGCATTGCCAGGCTGCGAGGGATGCGCCGAGACCATGAAGCTCGTTCCTATCCAGAAGGAAAGCTGGGCCTCTGTGTGCTCGGGCTGCTCAGGCGGGGCATTCAGGTATTCGCGCAGGGCCGCCTCGAACTCATCCATGGACGAGACATTGTACGGGATGATCTTGGCCAACGCGTCGCGTGGTTGTCGTCCCCGCGCGAGCTGCACCGGCTGCTGCGGCCAGAGCGCGGCGTCATGGTCGTCACCACCAATGTTGCTGTTGCTGTTGCTGTTGCTGTTGCTGTTGCTGTTGCTAGGGGTGCGGCCGTGGTTGTGGCTGTGGTTGTGGTGGTTACTATTACTACTATTGCTGCTGATGCTGTTGCTGTTGCCATACGCGTTCGTCGTCGGCTGCGCCTGAGAACCGCTGGAGTCCATAGCAAGTGGAGACCAGCGCGCGGGATCCCAGGCTCGGAATTAGACAGTGTCGAGCAATAGAGGAGGTTAGCGGGTTCGATATCGATATCGTTACCGCTACCGCTATCGCAACATGGCCTCGGTGCACGGGTCACACAACCACCAAACCTCCTCACCGTCACCCCCCGCCTGTCACCAACCCGCCTGTCACCAACCCGCCATGTGGGTCGCGCGATCCACCGACACGGACATGCTGCGACCGTCTCTTTCACGAGCTGCGACTACGGCTAAACTTTGATCTTGAAAAGTCTGGTTGCGGCGTCGTCATTGTTCACATTTCCCCTTCTGAAGGCCCGGCAGTTGGTTGGTCATGACGACGGCCTCCTGAATTCTGCACAACAAGCTTTCACTGCCAATAGCCTCCGGAACCACCGCCGCAGCCGCAGGCGCATCTGCAGGAGCATTAACCTCACCTCACCTCACCTCACCCCACCCCACCTCACGTCTCAGACGCAGGGGCAGCACTGCATCACATAGACGTAGCATCAGAGCGTCACCTCCCTCACTTTATCGGAATCCTCAACCCCTAATATTAGCCCTCGGTACCACGTCACCTATGCAATCACGATAACCCTAGTGCTGATCTGATCTGACCTGACCTGACCTTACCTGACCTTACCTGACCTTACCTTGTTACCTTGTCACTTGGCACCAAACACCAAACACCTCCCACCAAGCTCCAAACACAGAACCAAACTCCAAGGTAAACCCTGCCACGCTTCGAAACCCCCACTAGCCAGCTTCGGAACGGAACGGAATGGAATGGATATGCTGAGGTCATCTCCAAGCACGTACCTAGATGATGGACAGGGGGCTGGGAATCGGGTTGAGGTTGGGGTTGGGGCTAGGGCACTAAGAGACGATCATACAATGAGCTACTATAGTTACCAACCTCTGATCTGATCTGATCTGATCTGTGACCAACTGATGTCATTGGCTACTCCACTGTTCTACCATGGGTAAGTTCTTGGTTGTTTTGAATCTTGTCGTTGCGATGCGATGTATTTCGATGCGTTGCCTTGGATTGCGAAACATCAGTGTATGTGTATGTATAAGCCAAAACCCATGACCATGGTGTCGGGAGCCCTTGTGGAGCAGAGAGACGTTACAGCGGGCGGCCTGATGGGATTTGTGTGCGTGTATGTACTGTACTGTACCTAGTAGGTAATTGGTCACTGCAGAGGAGAGTGAGTGAGTGAGCAAGAAACCACGACTCGCACTTGCAAAACAGTATGGAAGAAGCGTGCATGATGATAATATCTTTCATTTTCAATTTCAATGCCAGATTGTTATCGTGCACAGCACTATTACCCAATCCCATCAACGGAGATGTAATATGAATGGCAAGCCAAGCCAAGCAAGCAAGCAAGCCAGCCTTTGATCAAAACGCCCATAACAAGACCCGGACCATAGGTAGTGGTATCGATCCATTGCAACTAAGCGCGCGAGCAAAAGGACGCAGCGAAAACGAAAAGGGCGCCAGCCAGCAAGAAATAAAGTGATGATACAACTTGTACAAAGTGGTCATTGTTGTTGTTGTTGTCGTAATCGTCTTCATCTCTGTATACGGGGTTGGGGTCGCGTCACACAGACCAAACAACCGTGATTTTGTGTTGCTTTGAACGTAAATACTCAAAAGACATACTCGCCCATGTCTCTGATATTGTCAGGGACCCAGGGTCCGCGCTCCTCGTGCGTGGCGCCGTGCAGCGCATCGGCGCGCTTCATAGTCTGCATGTCGAGGTCGGTGATGTAATTTTTGCCGTCTGGCAGCTTCATGCGGACCTCAAACTCCGAGTCGAGCATCATGTCATCTTTCCACAGGCGGCGAGGGCCGTCGTAGACACACATGACGCGCTTCTTCATCTTCATCTTCTCGGTTGGGCAGCCCCAGGCCAGCGGGTAGTTTTTGCGCTTCTTGCGCCCGGAGGATGTGACGGCGACGCCGCCTTTGGAGAAGGTTAGACCTGCCCGTGGACCGCCGCGGACGGGTTTTGTGATTTTGGAGGGGTTACCACCTCCGATGTGCTGCGATGCGCCAACACCTCGGAGATGTGTTGATTGTCAACTCGAGTTGGACTTCTTGATGCCCCCTTTGCCAGAACGTGAGCGGCGGGTACCATACGTAGCATCGTCGTGGTCTTCAATGTCAATCTCCTCATCATAGTCCTCCTCTTCGTCGTCGTCGGCGTAGTTGGGAATGGTGTACTCGATGCTCTTGGACAAGCCATTGCGGTCGAGGGTGTCAGTTACATCTTTGTCCTCAGCAACCGAAGTAAGGAGACGCTGATTGATGGCCTCGCAAGGGTCGGCTTGCTGCACCACGCGCAAGACGCAGTCATCCAAGTGTTCGTAGAATTCCTGAGCGTTGGCAAAAGTGACTGAGCAAGTTGAGCAAGTACCAGCAACTTGTGGGCAGTACGTCTTGCGAGCACCGCCAGGGCTCTTCTTGCGGCTGTTGGGAGGGTTCTGCTCAACACCATGAACGGTGGTCAGATGCCTCTTGAAGACATCAGCGCGGTTGAAACTCTTCTCCGCAGCAGATCCACTACCTGGACAGAAACCGCAGACCATGGTGCCTTTGTAGTGAGTAAGAGTGTGCCTGTTCTTGTCGTACTTCCTTGCAAACCCTTTGACGTTGTACTCGCAGGTAGTAATTGGACACTTCTCAGGACGCTCATTCTGATGTGTAAGCATATGGGCCTTCAAGTCCTTGAACACGCGTCCACACTCTGGCAGTGGGCACATGCCCTTCTGCATTGTCTCGTCATCCAAGTCGAAGCTGCTTCCACTACCGCTGCGTTGGCTTGTACTCGAGCGTAGTGACGCTGCTGAGCCTCGTCTCTGGTATGGGTGGAAGTGCTGTGTCTGAAGGTAGGGGCTTGCGCTGCCCTGCTTAATGCGTGGGCGAGGACTCTTTGCCGAGAGCTGAGACAAAGCTGGAGAAGGAGGCTGCTCAATGACGGGAAAGTATGGTGATGGTGTTGTTCGGATCTCTGGGTAAGGACTCTGAGGTGTGAACGCGAAGGGTTGGATGACATTGGGGTCTGCACGCACCACGTTAGCTTCTTGTGCATTCGCAGTAACTTTACAATACTGGGAGGAAACCGACAAAAATCTTGTGATGGAGACACACGATTGGAAGAAGTTCTTGAGAGAAGAGGAGAAGAAGTGGCTGAAGAGGAAGTGGGTGAGGTAGAAATGTTGTGCATGAAGATGTTATTTGACAATGCAGAATTTCTCCGAAGACTCGTTCTCGAGGAAGACCAGCTCGCTGAGGCAGGAGTGGCAGGTATCTTGAATTCGTTTGCAGGTGTAGAATAGGAAACAGAATGAGACGTCGCTGTAGCAGAAGAAACCATCGACTCACCAACAAAGCTCTTCTCAGGTGCAACAATGGCTGGGTACTCGAAGCTGGATGTCAGTCCCATTGCCATTGGATTCCACGAGTCGTTGAACTGAGGAGTGAGAGATGGCGAGCCCAGAGCAGAAGAGGACACTGAAGCACCGGATTCAGAGGATGCAGAAAGCACTGGTGGTTGTTCCTGGAAGGAGTTGGAGATTGAGTAAGGAGAGCCAGACGGGCTGTGGTAGCTGTATTGTGCAAGCTTGGGTCCTTGCGCAATATGATCGTAATGATAGAGTAGCTCCTGTGACGCCGGTGCTTCTACCATGGGAAGCAAGTGCTCAAATGGCGTGCTGAACGTCTGGTCCATGCTATATGTTGTTGAGGAAAGGAAGGGTTGTGTGGTGGGGAGATACTGCAATTGCTGCTCTTGCTCGCGTGAGTAGAGCTCAAAGTCGTGGTGCATCATGTGGGGATATGCGTAGTCGACCATGATGGCGGCTGATGGAATTGAGGGGATTGTAGAGCAGAAGAATATATCGTCAAGAGCCGCTCAGACCTTCATTCCATAACCAGGTCAGCAAAGTTCGAGCACGGTGATTGTGGATCGGGGCCGGTTGATGGATAAGCAGTGTTTGGTTCACTAGCGCAATTTGCAAGACAGTGCTGGCTGGGGAAGCTTACCAGCTCTGAGAAACAAGACGACAGGCAGCCACAAAGGCCAAGCTCGGGTGAAGGACAATCGAGATTGTCGATTTTTGCAGATCAGTTGCTGCTTCGGGTTGATAGACGACGGTGCGTTGCGCTTCCGAGATGCAGACGTGCCGGGTGTGAAGATAGGAAGGGACAGGGCCACAAGCGAGACTGACTCGATGCTGGGGTGTCGACGGCGGCTTCGAAAGGGGTCCAGAAGAAGTTGTGTTGGTGCTGATCAGGAGGCCTGGATCTGGAGATGGTGGCTCGGGGGCGAAGTCGAGTTTATACATAAGGCCTTAGACACGACTGCAATGGCCCCCAGTACGGACGGTGCACCAAGCCACGGCGAACCCCTGCCTTGTGCCCTACAGAAGCGTGGGCCTGTGGCATGTGGTGGCAGATTTAGGACGGCAAGTCACGCTAGGAGAAATAAGAAAAGGCAGAGCAAACCGTCCGCCATCATCCACGTCCCCGCCGCGATCGCGCGCCCCGACTCCTTCGTGGGACGACAAGTCTGTGTGGATTGCGGTGAAGCCGGGTGGTCTAAGACACCCCTGTCCCCCGCCAGAGGCCGCCTCATGCCCAATGCGAGGACAGCAAGCGTGCGCCAGCGAGTGAGGGGACAGCTGCCAGGTTGGCCCATGCTCGATCTGGCGAAGGTAAGCGGGTCGAGGAGTGCTTTCAGACGATGTGCACGCTAGACCACCGCTTTTGTCGGGGAGCCATGGGGCGATGCCTGTGCTGTCCGCGGACAGGGGCCCGGTCAGACATCTGATTCGCACCGCTTTCGCTTTCGCCGGACCGCTTCGCGGGACGCTGTGGCTGGTGAGAGGCTGTGCGTGTGGATATGACGTCTCATTGGACATGGGATGGTCCTATAATTACAACCATTGCCTCGATGTGGGTTGGTGGGCCTGGTTAGCGAGGCACGCTCGAGGAGCTTTAGGGCGCAGTCATCGAAGGCCTGCTCCTCAGCAGCCGACCTCACCGCCCGCAACGCTCATCATGGCTACGTAACGTCTAGGCACACAGAGTGTTGTCGTGATGAACAGGCGGGTCGAAACTTCGTCATGTTGGTGAACACATCGCTGGCTTTGCTGTTCCATGGAACTCCATCTGGGAGGAGGTCGACAAGACGCTGCCTTCTTCTGCATGCACTCCGTTTGTGGAAGTGGCTGCGATTTGACCTGGTCCAAGCAGAAAAGCTTCGCTTGCCTGCGCCAATCGCTTCCTAGCCACAAGTTTTGGCTGCAAGCCTCCAATCCTCTCCACTGAAAAGACCCGTGTTGATCACATCACAACCATCCGTCTTGAAGTCGTACGTATACACTGCAAGAGCCGCATCGCAACCACTCCACACAGTAATAGCGTGCCATCATTCGGTGCCAGCTGCGACATTGCGTGAACACGATACTTCGTATCAAAGGGATTGTCACGAGCTCCTGTGTTCCCTCCGTGGTCCCCCAAGAATCTGGCCCGAAGTCATGGATAAGGTTGGCGGACAAGCGTGAACTGCAGGTTGGAGCGCACTGTTGGGTCCCGTGGACCTATCAACTTGTCCACCTTGTCCGAATTGAGTACACAGTTCTGTAGTGGGGTATCACCAACTTGCCGCATCGATATTACCTGCGTTACCGTCTTTCCGAACAATGTAACAGTTTCCCCTAAATAACTCGGGACCGGTTCACGCCGTCTGATCGGGTTTTTTAAACCACCAGTCTGTACTACTCGTTGACGTAACGCTTGTTCGTTCACGTGGCGGCCTCGTTGGAGCGACTATCAGTCTAATATTTGCGGGGTGGTCCTTTTCAACGGCACGGTTCGTCTAACCCTCAAGTCAGCCTATGTTAGGTGCAGAGGCCTACAGTGGGCTTCGCTACTGTCATTGAGCTAAGGCCTCGCTGCAAGCGCGAGCCTCATACCGCTAGGACGGAATGGTTCACTATCACAGCCTGGGCGATAGTCAAGGTGATTGGCTTTGAGCGTGGAGATGCGACAATGCAGCCTATTCCTGGTCATCCGATGGCAATCATGACCTTTTGACATTAGTGTTTCCTATACGCAATCAATATCCGTTGCATGGACAGCTGCAGTGCACCCCACCACGCTCGATCATGGACGCAGGAACTGAACCCGTCATACAGGAATTACGGTGCAGTAGAGTGCCTCAACATGCTAGAACATCTGTGGCCACGCACCGCCATATGTGTTGTCCAACAAATGCTATTTCTGGGGCAGGTGCCTGGGACCGCACCCGGGACGAATCATGAGCTTGAATGGCTTACTCATGGATGTGTCCCAGCGTGAGCAGCCAACAGTATGAGCAAGATGTCTGGCAAGGCCATGTGTTTGATAAGATGAGCCTGGATGCCTGGGCTGCGGGCATGACCCTGGCGATCTCTGATCCTAGGTTTGCGAAGCGCTACGACAGAACGGGTCGGCGAGCAGGGTACTATCCCAAAGCGACCTTGTTTCGCGAAGATCCTGGGCATGCTTTCTGCATGCAGTGTCTTTGCTCAAATAGATGACACTCTATCCACCGGATTCGAGAGGTTGCGCGACGGGATGCGAATGAATACACTCCTCGTATAAAGGTTACTCTCGATTCATACCCAGGGTAAATATATTCGATAGCTGTTCCTGACTTGGTACGGGATGCAACATCCAGTGAATCAGTGATGAGCGCGGAGGGGCGTCCTGTGTTGCTGCAAGCCCGAAATACTCTCTTAGCGACGAAAACACCTTGACTTGAGAAGACTAAAAGTGTGACCAAAGCTGCGTCTGAGACATATCCAACAGGCTTAGACAGCGCCAGATAGCGCACACATCCTGCATCTGCTCACAGATCCGAGCTCGGATCTTGCCCGCAGTAGATGTGTCGCTAGACCTCGAACAGGACTCGACACAATTCTCGCACGGAGTGCCGTCCTACGAGAATGAATGACGGCGGACTTGCAGTCGCTTCTGGAAGGCCACACAAAGAGGGGTGCAATACCAAGTGATGTACAGTGTGCAGGCGCTTGGGACACCAAAAGCCACATTGACGGGTGATCAGCACAGGAGGGGTTTCTTGGGACACGCCAGTGAACCGGATCCCCCTAAGATTGTTGTAGGAACTTCGAGGAATGCAAACATCTGACATTCCACGCCAGTTCATTAGTGGAGCGGTGTTACATGTCGCTCTGTTCAGTGTTTATCGCGAAACCGATAGTGCTGTACTCTCGTCGCACTGCGATTCTTGTGCGAGCGTGGCGAGTCTCCGACTGTCGCAATTCCAACAGGCTTACTGCCCAATCCTCATTAGACTGGCGATAATCTCAAGGGCGAGTAGACCGGGCTACTAAGCTGTAGAAAAGAGGCCGTTTCAAGTCAGCGTGCGCCAGGAAACGGATAGTTCACCGTTGACTTCGGTTTGGCCGCGTGGGAATGCGATTAAAGGATAGCCTGCACGCTGGCGTTGACGCCTCGGCCTCGCCTGTGCAAAAGCACCCCACAAGCCGACGCCACGGGTCAAAGCGTGCGCCGACCCAGTGGAAACGAAACAGCACTCCTTCCCGTCATGTGCTAGACGGTGCTATTCCGCATCCGGGCGGAGACAGGCGGGCCGATACTGTGGAAGTGGAGGACCGAATGAAAGAAGCATGTTCTCGCTAGTCGACCAATATCTCCAACAAGCATGCAGACCTCAGTCGACGGTTGGACTGAATTCCGCCAACAGAGCCTCATGCCTGTAGCCTGTGGGCGGTCAGGCGCAATGGGTCGGGTCAGCATGGCTGGCGCAACGCGCCCCATCAGGTTGAACCTGTAGAACAACTAAACAGGATCAACTATGGAGGCTTGCGTCTGTGATAACATCCTGCCAATCAAACATGACGCAGCGAAGCCCGTAAAGCGATAGATGTGTGCTGGCAGTCCTGATTACCCCTCTCGAGCCGCTGGTCGATACACGAAAGCAACCACGTTCTCGCCCGCAAGCGGTCCTATTCATGACAGCAGCCGTCTTGTTGGGCGGCAACCTTGGGGCATACCAGGAATGTAGCCTTCACGTGCGGGTTGTGGGCCGTGGAACCTGCGCGATAGGTAAATTGTTGCGGTACCTTCCTTGTACGGGTCTCCAACAGAGAGGAGACGGCCGTAGCGCTCGGTGCGTGCGTAAAGCCCTGACAGCAAAAGCAATTCGCAACCAGGTACTTTCCGAAGAAACTAATCGGGCCTTGGGATAGCCAGACGTTCCAAGCTTTTGGCGAGTTGTACACTTGACTGAGCATGCTTTTCGGCTGGTATGATTGGCGTGCTATCCGTGAAGAGGGGCCGGGGGTCCTCGCTGCATCGAGACCTTTTCGCCAACCCCCGTCGTGCGGGACGAGTCGAGCCAGATGTTGACATGAAATTTCTCCGTGTGTGTGTCTTGATGCCACGAAAAAGGTGTAGATGCTAGAACCAGATGCAATGCATAATTGCGGTTTGTTATTGCAGGCCCCGGACGATAGCAACTGGGCTGTTGGTCGGCGACATGGGCTTGGGACGACGATCTCGCCTGTGCTGGCTTGTGATGGGCTGCGAGTTCGCCTTGTGCAGCCCCGTGTGTTGCCTTCTTTTGCCTGATTGGAATTGTACAGATAGCAATGTGCGAGAAGTGGGATGAGCAGAAGACAGACTTGTCGTCGAGGTAGAGTTGGATCATGAAGGCAGTCAACCAGAAAGTCGGGTGCCTTTGCGTTCAGCCCCACGGCGATCGCGACGAAAGAGGAAGTACCTCCACTACGCTCTCACTTGGAGCTTTCCGCCTAGCATCTCTTGAGTCAACGACACCGGTTGAAAATTCTGAGCATGTGTCGAGTCAGCCAGTCCGAGAAGCATTTGATATGTTCTGGTCTGGACAGCATAGGGCGACTGAGATATGGAGCAAGCACGTGTGGGAACTCATTTACACAGTGGAATTCATGAATCGTGGCTGCTGTATGGTTCTCGGCGTCCAACGCAAATGTTGTCTTCCGAGTGACAGGGAATCATGTCTACATTAGATATGTGCAGTGGCTGACTTTTACTCCCTCGTGTCGCTGATCCATCGGCATTCAAGGTGCAAGGCACCTGGGTATCATTTGCAAGATTTGAACCAAAAGAAGTACGAAAATAAAGAACTGAGTATCCTCAATGAATCAACATCCATCCGACTCCCTCGAAAGAACAACGACGTCGAATTCTTCGTCCACACTCTCGCTGCTCTCATCACTCAACTCCTGCATGTCGTCGCTGTATCTGCCACCGACGAAGGACCAACCGTCGCCTTCAAGGCGGGCGCGATGTCGCTCGCGATTCGACGAGGCTGCCTTTTGGAGTAGGTGGGACCAGCGGTTGGCAGCATTTGGTGGTGTTGGAGTGGATGCGATCTCCGACTCGGTTTCGTAATCGTCAGAACCAGGCAAGGTCCAGAGGCTGGATTCGGTCATGTTAGTGGCCTTGATGTCCATGCACGTGTCTTGGCGTATAGACATGTGCAGATCGAAGTGGACTCTGGAGAGGCACCGCTTGCTGTTGCTGGGAGTTCGTAACGGCATCGTTGGCGATGAGGAGTATGTTGACTGAGGTGGTGTGGTCTTCACTGTGGTTGAGCCTTGGGATGATTGGAATGAGCTTCGAGGTTTGGTTGCTGGTGAGGACAAGGCATCGCTGGAGGCGAGTTTGTCGCAGCGAGGGTTGGTCTGCATGCGTATAGTGGTGTGGCTGGTGATGTCCATGATTGTGGCTTGGCTGAATGTGGAATGGTAGTGGACAAGTTCAAGATGCAAGAGTGGAGACTCTGAGTAAGGGAGTGCGAAGGGTAAAGTTGCGCGGCAAAGGAGAAGTGTGTGCAGAAACGTGGCATCTCAGAAATGGTGAATAAAACGTCAAGTGTGCTCGCAACAATGTCAACATGTGGAGCCGTGGTTGTGGAGGCTCGAAAACTGGAGTAAAAGTGGTTGCCTGTTGTGGTGGCAGGAGAGTCACCCTATGACGTCGCACCTGTAGTCGGTGGCGAGGGATGAGACGAGTAGCAGTGCAGTCGGTTTCAAGAGGAAGGAGCTTGGAAGACGGGGGGCTATAAGAAGATGACAGCAAGAGCATAGAATGCAGCCCTGGCTGTTCACAGGACGCCCGGCTGCTGACGCCGCATCCGGACGGATTCCGAGACCTGAAGACGACGTGGAGCATTTGCAGCGGCTGGAGGGAGTTGCACAGAGTGCGCGCACCACCTTGGGCAAGTGTGAGCGTGACTGGTCATGTGAGGCAGTTCGAGCTGGTGGTGGTGGTGGTGGTGGTGGTGGTGTGTTAGTCAGCTAGCTGGCAGCTGGCGTGTTGGCGTGCTGGCGTGCGCTGGCGGGAGAGCTGCGACCGACTCCGCCCGACAGACGCCAGACCAACAGAGGCCCGAGCGCGGCTGACGTCCGGCGTGAGAGCTCTGTTTGCTGGTGTGCTCGCGTTGCTCCCAACACCGTCCGCCATCCCCATCGCCGCCATCCCGAGGCAGTCAGCATGCTGCGCGCCTCGATTCTTGCGGCTCGACCCGCTGCCCGGCCATTGGCACGCGCCGCCCGCCCGCAATGGCAAGCCGCCCAGCGCTGGTACGCCGACGACAAAAAGCTCGACCAGACGGCCGTCCCCAACCCGGCGCCCCTCGTCGAGCCCACGCCCGACCCTGCGAGCCCGCCGTCGGTGCAGCAGGCGACGATTCCGCCCGCCGCTGTGCCCAGGGCCCCGCCGGCGCCTGAGACGACGCTCGCCGCGAGCAGCAGCAGCAGCAGCAGCAGCAGCGGCGGCAGCATCAACACCAACACGGCGTCGCGCACCGCGCCCGTCATCCAGCCCGCGACCACGCCGCCCACAGGCCCCGGCACCGCGAGCGTCGCCCCCGACCCCGTCACGCCCACGCCCAAGCCCAAGAAGCGCCGCTTCCGCCGCTTCCTGCTGTGGCTGGCCATCCTGTCCGGCCTCAGCTATGCCGGCGGCGTCTACTACTCGCTCGTCTCGGACAACTTCCACGACTTCTTCACCGAGTTTGTGCCCTTTGGCGAGGACGCCGTCGCCTACTTCGAGGAGCGCGAGTTCAAGCGCCGCTTCCCCGCCCGCGGCGACCAGCCCCGTCTGCACCAGCAGATCTCGGGCGAGAACAAGGTCACCATCCCCGGCAAGAGCGGACTGAGCGCCCGCGTCGCAGAGGACCCCCACACCAGCGCCGTCAGCGACAACAACCCCAAGCCCAAGGACGAGCAGCCCAAGGTCGGCTCCAACCAGCACACGCCCCCCAAGGGCGTCCAGGAGGCCAAGAAGGAGCACGAGCAGCGCGAGAAGCCCGCCGCCGCGCCCGCTGCCACCTCTGAGCCCAAGCCCGTCGTTGTCGAGGCTGCCACGCCCGTCTCCCCGATCGACCACCTCAGCGTGCCCTCTGCGAGCGAGCCCGTCGTCCAGGACGTCGTCAAGATCGTCAACGACCTCATCACCGTCGTCAACGCCGACAAGACGCACGCCGGAAAGTACAACTCGGCCCTCGACAAGGCCAAGTCGGACCTCGCCAAGGTCGTCTCCGACATCAACCTGCTCAAGGCGAACCTGGCCAAGGACTCCGAGGCCAAGGTCAACGCTGCGCACGCCGAGTTCGACGCGGCTGCAAAGGAGCTCGTCCAGCGCCTCGACCACCAGATGCAGAAGCAGGAGCTCCACTACAAGGACGAGTACGAGGCCGAGCGCGAGCGTCTCCACGACGCCTACAAGAGCAAGGTCCAGTCGGAGCTCGACGCCGCCCACAAGGTCTACGAGCAGAAGCTCAAGAACGAGCTCCTCCAGCAGAGCATCGCCCTCCAGAAGAACTTCACCAAGGACGTCCGCGACCGTGTCGAGGCTGAGCGCGACGGCCGTCTCGGCAAGCTGAGCGACCTGTCCAACTCTGTCCACGAGCTCGAGAAGCTCACCGCCGAGTGGAACTCGGTCGTCGACGCCAATCTCAAGACCCAGCACCTGGTCGTCGCCGTCGAGGCCGTCAAGTCTGCGCTCGAGACACAAATCGTCCCCAAGCCCTTTGTCACCGAGCTCGCCGCCCTCAAGGAAATTGCCGCCGATGACCCCGTCGTCAGCGCTGCCATCTCCAGCATCAACCCCACCGCCTACCAGCGCGGCATTCCCAGCGCTGCTCTCCTGATCGACCGCTTCCGCCGTGTTGCCTCGGAAGTCAGGAAGGCTGCACTCCTACCCGAGGACGCCGGTGTCGCGTCCCACCTCGCCTCCCTCGCCATGTCCAAGGTCCTCTTCAAGAAGTCTGGCCTGGCAGTCGGTGGCGACGTCGAGGCTGTGCTTGCGCGCACCGAGGTCCTGCTGGAGGAGGGCGACCTTGACGCGGCAGCACGTGAGATGAACGGCCTGCAAGGGTGGGCCAAGGTCCTGAGCAAGGACTGGCTGAGTGAGTGCAGGAGAGTCTTGGAGGTCAGGCAGGCGTTGGATGTCATTGCTACCGAGGCGCGGCTGCAAAGTCTGCTCATCGACTGATTTAGCGAATGTGCGCGGCATGGCGAGGGAGCCCTTGTAATCTAGTCATAGAGCTGTGAATGTATCTTTTCCGTTTGTATGTACATTTCCATCTTGTCAAGGTTGTTTGTCCGGGTGTGTCACATTATGCTATACAGTTCACTTTAATTGCGTGATCGAACTCGATCCATACTGTTGAGTTCGAGTGCAGCTTCTTGACGCTGCTGCAGGCACTTACTGCTGAGTGAGTGTTTACGCGCTAAGCATTCGCTACATCAAGCTCCAACGCGCAGACCATTATAACACACTTCACATCACTCATCATCAGTCTGGACGCTTGCTTGAGTCCCTGGTTCAATCACCACATGTGTTCAGAAGCGGCATGCTTACCAACTAGCTACTCGTCATGGAGATGTTCACTGACGTGCACATTAACATCTCAGTACCACCTCTTCACCTCACTCAAGCCCAATCACCCAACACATCCAAAACAACGACCACGCCATCTGAATCACGCTCGAGCACACAATCTCTCTTCTATCCCAGCGGGACGGTACATGCCCTTTCAAGATTCAATCGGTCGGATTCAGGAGATCTAAAGATCGAGATTGCCATTCTGTCTCATCTCATCTCATCAGCGTACACGATGCCGCACCCAAGGATCTCAACAGGCCTCGGATCGTGCGGCCTCTCCGTGTCTTGCACTCTCGGCCTCTGAGCGCTGGCTACCCAGGGATCAGACACATACCGATCTGACTAGTTTCAAAGCTGTATATCGGTGAGAAGTGACTAAGTCCCAACAATTTGGAACTTCGATAGCCCATTCACTCGCTCTCTCCGGATAGGTAGGCAAGAAACATACAGACTGCGTCACCGTTGCGAATATAGATTACGAAGTACAGGCTAAGCACCAAGCAAAACCCATCGTTCTGGCTTTGTCCCCGTCGCACAATACAACACAACACACATGTACCTCCCCACCACTCCCGAACGGCAATCAGTCAGTCAGTCATTCAAGATCTCCCACCTGTTCTTCCCTGCACCCTACCAAGAAAAAAACCTTGCTTGCACCACACGTGGGCCGCGCGACACGAGCAACCGTGTCTCGGTACCACCCTCAGCAAACCCCTCCAGCTAGGAAATAAAGCTTCCCCCCCTTGTGTGCCTGCGTCGTGTTTTGCACGTACCGGCCGTTCACAGGACACGTTTGGTGCGGGCGGCCCGAGGGTTGGGTTCTGGAAGGGGGCGCAGGAACCGGTATTGCGAAAGCAGGAGTTGGTATCGGTGGGGACAGGAGATGAAAGCGGGTTTTGGTTTTGCAGAAAAAGGTTGTTTG
Organism: Neodidymelliopsis sp. IMI 364377; assembly: GCA_027946375.1. Classification (NCBI taxonomy): domain Eukaryota; kingdom Fungi; phylum Ascomycota; class Dothideomycetes; order Pleosporales; family Didymellaceae; genus Neodidymelliopsis; species Neodidymelliopsis sp. IMI 364377. Next base: position 22,982 of record JAPEUT010000371.1, read on the forward strand.
CTACCTGTGCGCGGATGACCAAAAACAATGATGCTTGTGTGAGGCACGGGTGAGGTACAGAAGGCAGCCGCTGATGCAGAGACTGGCTTCCACGATGGGTTGGAGAGGGGTGGTGGAAGGGTAGTTGGGGCCGGCAGGTAAAGAGGCTTTAAAGAGCAACCCATGGCGGCGCCGTTGAATCGTGCATCTCACTCATCTTCTCATCCACCTTCCCAACTCAACTCAACCACTCACAACACTACAACCATGCGTCTCCAACCCCTCACAACCCTTTGTGCTCTCCTCCCCATGGCCCTCGGCCTCAACCCTCCACCCCCGACCACTTCTCCC
>JAPEUT010000372.1:0-23087 GCA_027946375.1 Neodidymelliopsis sp. IMI 364377
GGGGAGGGCACAAGACAGACTAGGGAGTGAGAATGTACATGGAGGAGCACCACTGGTAAAGAGCAAGAAAGAAAGTGTGATAAAACTTATCATTCGCGGAGTGGAATAGTGAGTCCTGGGTTTTACCAGCCGACTCAAGCGCTATGCCAACTTGTTATACTGACGATCCCTTCCTTGGTCTCCACTTAGGAGCGAAACGAATAGGTTCTGCGCATTGGCTAGGGCATAAGAGAAGATTTGGGGGCCAGCATCGATTAGAGCGAGGATGTGAAAAGCTATAAGTATTGCAAGATGGATTTTGTTAATTACAGTACTGTTTAGGCGTGAACTATGAGCTCGGTTTCACATCTTCATTTATCTTGTACTTATCCCGTTTGTGGAACAACCTTAACACAATTTTAAATCATAAACAACAGAAGCAGAAGGCCGTACAGACCAGTACACCACGAGCATATTGTGCACCGACTGGACCAAAGCGCTACTTTTTATCTTAGCTTACTTGTGTGTCTAGGCCCGGAGGTGGTTTCTAGGTCTTGAGAAGCTCTATACTGCTTCTGTCAGCTAATCCTTCCCTGCACTGTATTGCGACAGTGACTCGACCCGCACATATCTACTGCCCTAGTGTTCTCCAACCAGCCTATTCTTAGTCTGTGAGTCCCTGTTATTAGTCTCTCAATGTCTGCTATCTGCTGAGAGCTATGCTGTGCAGTTATCTTTAGCAAGAGACTGAATCTCCTAATTGTCTAGCCTGTGTGTGCCCGTTCACGCGGCTGACTTTCACTTACCTTTCTTCTCTGTGTTTATAACGTTGCCTGTTGTGTCCTTGATATCTATCTCATTGACGTTGCTGCTCCTGATGTGTCTGAACCTATTATTCCCTTGACCTGTGCCTCACTATCGGTCCGAAGCTACTGACCCAAAGGTCTAATTAGCTCCAACGTTGTTCAGTCTTTAAAGTAGCTGTCTTTGAGTGTTGAAACGGTTCCATTACGTTTGTCCTCGCTAGTGGCTCACATCTATCCCAGGCTAATGCAGACTATTGTGCTGGTGTTCGCAAGTTCCCTGACCCTTTCTGCGTCTTCTAGGGAGCTTTGAAGCTCTTAACATTAGTATGGATTTTGAGGTATAGTTAAGTGGATCTATTGTGGACAAACCATTGCAATTCGAATGCGAGCAAGTGAGTTTGTGAGGGTTCATGCAAGATGTTCACAATACAAAGGAACCAAGCATTAAAGTAGCTTTGACTGATATAGCGGTAGCTGGGCTGCACGGTGTTCTACGGATCCAGATAATGGCTCGCTGAAGATGGCGGTGAATGTTCGTGTAGCAGATGTAGGATCAATGAAGCTTGCGGTCTAGGCCATCGATGCTCAAACCAGTGGCAGTTATCTGTCGCCTACAGCAAGAACTGAAGGCAGTTGGGGCAGAAGCAAGAACCGAAGAGTATCGAGGTCGAGGATCGGTAGACTTTCGACCAAGGCATTGACTCCTGGGCGCCTGGACCCCTGGGCATTGCGAATCCTAGGAACATCGAGAAACTGTCACCATCTCGCAAGCGCCGCAATCCAAACTCCGAAATGCCGCGTCTGCCCCAGGTCATGCTTTTATCTGCCTTTCAGAAAGTTTGCTGAACGCATGGCGTTGAAAAAATGGAAGCCGTATTGCATGCCCAGCACCGGAATGGCAGAACGACAGTGCCAGCTGGCCTGCCATGGCGTCCCGATAATCCGGTCCTCGACGCTGACCCCTGCGCTTTTTTCTTTACTGATTGGCCGCCATCGAGACAAATAAGGTTTGATGGCCCATGGTCACCGTCAACGAGCGCCTCGTGGTCCACTAGCGATTTGAAGGACGATTGGCCAAGAACTTGGTAGATGCGCAAGAGCGTTACCTTACCCGGGAGAAATTATTATGATACCCCGATGATCTGACAGATTGTATCGAGGCTGATCTGACAGACAAGATCTGGTGTCGCCTGAATACACAGGGAACTGCTGGACATTGCTATCTTGATTGCGCAACAAACCAATCTCTTAATCATTTCGAATGCTGGGCAGTATCATCATCTACAGATACTGTCCAATCCATAGCATCAAAATGTAGTCATGGTCCGGAGACAGGAGCTGGGTCTAGGAAGACAACCAGGCATGACCACAGAGCTGTCTCATTGTTCTGTTGGACACCAGCATTCATGTTAGGATTGGGCTTAACTAAATTGCTAGAATTCGAATGACCGATGTGGGAAGCTACAAACGCGTCAGTCATGGCAAAGAATAGCTCAAGCAAGCAATGACATTGCACTGTACCGTGATGGTTTTGAGAGACGACTTATGGTTATGCGAGAGAATCAAAGCAGGATGGAAATATGTTGGTTAGTGTCTGGCGAAGTTACTCGACTGTGAGAGTTGTTTGTGTTGATTGCGGGCTTTTTCAATGGGAGTAACTTCGTCATTGTTATCGATGTTCTGGTTTTGGGATGATATAGGTATAAGAGTTGCTGCTGATCATCTGTACATCGCGGCATCGAGGCAGTCTGGCCGACGACTTTGACCGACGAGCTGCAACTTTAAGCGTCAGCAGCAAGTTGTAGACAGCGCAGTGAGTTGTTCTCAGGTGTGTCCTTTTATAAGAACTTGGTGGTTGAGCGGTGACGGGGATTGAAATCCAAAACTGAGGTTCACAGGGTGAAGAAACATAGACATCTGTGAACCGAGACAGAGAAGAGGATAACACGAGTTCTGACGCAATTACATGTGAGATGTCGCCCGTTCTGCAGAACTACATCTGCGGAGTGCATGAGAGAACTTGGAGATGTATTTGACAAAACATGATAACTACTAACGCTGGAAGAACACTCAAAGAGCACTTTGTTTTCTTTAGCATACGATCCTATAGTTGCACCGCGCGCCAGTCTCCCACTGTTCCAGAGGGCCTACCTCAGACTTCGACTCCGCATCAGATGCGAATCTTCCTGTACTTCACGTCATCGACTCACGTCTAAGGGCTATTTAGAGTCTCAACCTAGATGGTGATAAAAGCATCAAAACACTGCTCTACGCTCGCGATTGGTGAAGGGCTTCCGTCGGCTTGGGTATCTACGCATATTGAATTGAAATGACGCACGAGCCAGTAGGAGGTAGAACTCTTGCTGCCTCCTTTTCCTAACTCACAGATATTGTCTCAACAGCCCGGTGATACTTACGTGCGCTTTTTCGTTTACAATGGGAAAATGGAGCTGGCTTCTTGCAACTATATCTCGAAGATGCGGCGCTACCGTTGCTAGTCACTTCAGTCTCGTCAGGAGAGCAGCTAGGTTCGGTCTTTCGATCTTACTGCAGAATGCTCTGTCCACAAAGGTCAGTCCTCAAATTGTGGGGACGGTATGAACAAAGACCTTCGACCTTTCGTCCAACGGTAGAGACCAGCCGATCTTTGTCGTTCAGGCGCGTCACAGCAGTGGGTTTTCTCGCCCCTGCTGCACTATTGCACGTCGGTGCCATTTTACCTTGAAAAGCCACCTCCATAACGATTACAATACTATGACCTTCCCTGAACAACGTTGTCTGTTGCATCCAATCACACCACCAGAACTTCCTCGCCAATGACAGCTATCTTTACCTTTCTGTCGCGAGTAGCAGACGGCACAAGATTTATCTCTCCACAGCACTCCTGTGCCCAGCCTGTCCGAACTTCGCTGCTCCAACAAGCGCTTGCGAGGATTTATTGTCGAAAATTGAACCGTCATTGGAAGTGCAATCACTAGCTTTTCAACAAATTTGACCGTTCTGACGGGTCAAGTCAAAGGTGACAGTCGATGGCGTACCAGCGGCTAAAGCCAACATCGAGGAGTCTCTGTACTTGACTTCAGCAGCTTTCTTGCACAATAGCTTCAATCCCGGATCTTCCTGCAGCAAAGCCATTATCTCATTGTACATGAGGATGCCGTTGGTGTCTGGGTAAGGCCCAGGTTCGGCTCCGTCGCTGAACTGACCTCCTGGTGTCGAATAGCTGGCGTCAGCAAAGCGGAACGACCCACTGTAGAACCCAAAATCCATGTAGGCTTTCTCGGGGCGAACTTCCACACGCCTGTTGTCATCAGTACTACTATTGTAGCAGTTACACCATATCTACAGCTTACCAGAACGACTTTAGGCCGTGTTGGGCCTCTGTCAGGTTCTTATGTCCTTGAATAACGTTGCTGATGGGTTCTTATGAGTCCAGGTTCCGTGCAGGTCGTAGATGATAAGGTTTATTCAGTGAGCATGCTTTGCAGGATCGAAAAGTTCGAGCAATTGGAGACACCAAGAAGATGACGGCACTGTGAACAACCTGCCAAGTCTGCGCCCAGAGGTGTTGGAGACAGCTTAAAATGCTTTTATCGGCAGGACGTTATTCGCAGTAGCATCTTTCTTGCCACCTCTATCGAAGACTCCTGAATATTTCTAGTCAAGAACGACTTCTGGGGTTGCATGACTGGTAGCTGTTATTCATGGTATAGTTGTCATGCTCACTATCGAAGCCATAGAGATCCAGGGAGGAGTGGAGCTTCTCGACGAAACCTCTCCGATTTGCATGGTTTCTTGCAATGTCGCCGAACACTGGTTGAGATACGGTGTCTTTGTTGAAAAAGGTCCAAGCAATTATGCCAACACCATCCTTCAAGTCCTGTTTAATTGTTTTCAGTTTAGCAGTACTTTTAAACAGATGTATATCACTCAAACTGTTCATTGTGGTAATGCAAAACTTTCTGGATCAACGTATGGAAGGGCGTAATTCAGGTGGGTCAAAGCATCTATTAATCAAATAAATCTCTTCGATATGAAACTAGCATGTAGTTGACCATCCAAGCAATCTAATGTAAAGCAACTTTTGGCACTAAGAGCGTGCGCTCCATAATTAATAATATCCAACTACGTCCAATGTTTAACGTTTCGAAGTCTTATCAAATCGGAATCACATGCCACTCAACAAGAAACCACCTCCTTTTGATTCCGAAGGCTGAGGATGGAGCTCGCGGTCGCTCTGGATTTTACCAGTGCAGAGACTCTAGGTTTTGACAGGGATGGACATGTCTGTCCAGCTTTTGCAGCGCATTGACCATAAGACCCAAATCCCCTTCAACTACGCCGGTGGGAGCTTATCTTGCAGAGCTGCGATGAACTTACCGCTTTCCTATCCTCTCTCGCTGCATTTTGCATCTCTCAGGTTTGTAGATTTATATTAGAACGTTTGTATAGACATGCAACTGCTCCTATCCAGACTCTTGGTATAGCTGTGGCTGGGAGATTATTGTGAGAGTGGTAAGGTTGAGTTCAGTGAGGTTGGATTGACTTAATGATGGCATTGAGGGCGTGAGGGTGAGTGATGGGTTGCCGGTGGCGGTGAATGCATTCAGTGATTCCGGCACGGTCGGCATACTTGCTACAGACTCCCAGGCTGGGCACTTAGTTATGAGTGGAGAACGGGTGAATCGTGTGTTATAGAGATAGGGGAACTATGATCTGATAATATGTAGATACAAAAGAGGATCTGAAACAGACACCCAAGAGATAACAAACGTACTCCATTAACTCCTATTCACTCCTTTATGAAAAAAGCAAGGTAGATACAGGAAAGAACTAGCAGATAGTTGCAGCAGAGATTAGCGACTGACTGTGGATCAGAAAAGAGTCTAAGCGAACGTAGAGCGAGATGGCGATGGATTGCCACTGACCACAAAAGAGAGGAAGACAGAGGGGCATCTAAGACAAGATTTACAGGTACACAGACAAGGAAGCCATACACGAGTTAGATAGAACAAACTGTCTCTGTAGAAACAGGAACAGGAACAAGAAGTTCCGTGCGCTGACTCACGAATAGGAAAAGCACTGTAGAGCAGGACGCAGACATGTAAGAACCTGAACCAGCCTCACTGTCATAACGTAAAGACGAGACAAGACCAGATCCATCCCGCAAGAGCAAAGACACCACACCACCAGTCCAACAACCACCCATTCATCCTCTCAACCCCACAACAGACACCTTCAACCTACAACCCACCCATTTACTCAGCACCCACCCTCCTCTTCCTCGCCACCTCGCCCCTCGAGCGACATCCCCCTTCTCCCAGCCCGCCATACCGTTTCTCCACTCCCACTCCCACCACCTCCTGAGCCATGAGTGGATAGGAAGGGGGATGCGAGTCTTTGAACGCCGTGCGCAGGTCTTCGTAGGAGGAGACTCTGGGTGTGTTTGTTAGTTTCACTTCGTACGAAGAAAGAGATGAAGAGGAAGGGGAAGAGAAGGAGAAGGGGAATTTCTTACTCGTGCAGTGCCGCGCCAGGGAATAGCGAGGCGTCGCGAATAGCGTCCTGGAAGGCTGGGTGGCGCGTTAGTCGGTATCTCAACGAGTCACGGGAAGGGGATCTTACAGAGCGGCGAAGAGGGGATGGAGGAGTAGTCTGTCTCGGGAGTGGGTTTGCGCCGGAGGAGACGGTAGCGGTGACGGAGCCAGGTGAGGACTTTTTTGGCGGGGTTGTGGGCCATGTTGAAGTGAGGTGGTGAGTGGAGTCGAGTCGAGTAGAACAGAGGAGAGAGGATGGATGGATGGATGAATGGCAAGGAAGAGATAGATTGGCGATGTATGATACGTATACTCATAACACGACACCAGCAACCTCCTCTTCTGTCGTTGTTGTGTCTCCAAACCCATTTTCAGCCCGGGCAAACGACCAGAAGGATCAGACAGCAGCAGCTATCCATCATCTACTCACTATCCCACGTCTTGACATCGCGCGCAGAGCGCTCACCCTGGCTTTGCCGGGCTGACCCGCGTTTCCCGCAAGACATCCATGACGAACCGTGCCATTTTCAACAGCGCACGGGGAGTCTCTACTCTACATGTGCATAGCCGTCCGCTCCAACCTTCGCATCGCATCGCTTCGCATCGCATTACACTCCCCGCAAGCCGAGACAGAAAAAAAACGACATGCCCACCGCGCAAACGAAAAGAAAGAAGCACAAAAGCGAAAGAAGAAAAAGTACCACCTCAACCCCGTCACACAAACCAGCAGTCCCCACTTACCGCGTTTGCAGATCAGATCAGATCAGATCAGCCGCGCACCAACGCTAAAACGTCGCGACGCGACACGCCATGCATGTATTCAGAATCCCGGAAATATACCCACAATAGTAGCGGCATCGACTAGCGCGGTGGGGTCGTGTACTGCGTGTATAACGGCGCGCCGGCGATCGGCTACATGTACCTAGCAGGGGTACGACAGGGGTATCGTAGTAACGCGGGAGAAGATGGGGAAGAAGCCGCTGCAGGGATGAAGGGGTTAGGTTTAGTTGGGAAGAAGCCTTGATTTGCTTGTTTTGAGTTTTGTGTTTCGGCATGGCGTGATGTGCAAGGTCGGATGGGGAAGTTTAGTTATAGGTAGGAGTAGAGGTTGTGTATAGAAGAGAGTTCGGGCGCATGGTGAAGCTTAGACCGAAGACAAGCGGAGCGTAGATGTAGAGATAGAAGCGCGACTTCAGACTTTGTACTTGCAATGCAACTCTACACTCGACATCAACCGCACAGCTAGTATTAAGCAATGCTCCAAGCAAGCTAAGACAATCCATCTCACTCTGACTCGGCTACGGACAAATGATATGTGTGGCACAATTACGCTTTGATTGGGTATTAACAGCATCGTGACTCGGTATTAAGAAGATAGTGGAATAGGAGCGAGGGCCTCAGGCCAACTGGCACAATGCGTTCCAGTGTAACTACAACGACAATCCCCAACACAGCCAGAACAGCGTTCAGAGCTTGATAGCTCCGTCAACAGCGCCGCTGCAGTCATTCCAGAGCAATTTCTTACCATCAACGGCATATTATGATAACGCCATTGCTCAGATCGAGAGCCTGCTACTCCGGGTCCAGCTGATCCGCAACTGGCAACAAACCCTCCGATTGCACCCCTGGCCAGAGCCTTGCAAAGCCGTTGTCACCGTGCTGTACGGAATCATGTACCAAGCAGCCCTACCATCAACAACCGCCACAGCAAGCTCAGCAACCGACAAACGGCTTAGAGCCCGCAACACCGACCCCGAGGTTTGGTACGGGCGCTTCACGGGCGTCAGGGCGAGCGATCTTCAAACCTCCGGTGAGCTAACACCCTACCTCATGCGCCCTGCCTTAGACTTCCTCACCATCCACAACCTCCCTGCCTCCAAGGTCCCCAACCCCGCGACGCAGAACGATATCTTCGCCCAGCGAATCAAGTACATGCTCGCTCTGAACACCCACTCCATGCACCAAAAAATAATCCACAACATCGCTTGTCTGTTTTTCTATCTGACCCTCCACGAATCCTTACCCATCTGGGAAGCCTCCGACCCTGTCTCGACAACCTACAAACCCCCTCATCTCAACGTGCCCAAACTCTTCACCATGCTCTACTCTCCCCCCCCCCTCGGCCAAGAACAAGATCCATTGATCCACAGATCCTACACCACCTTCTCCGCCACCCTGAAGAAAGCCCACCAAGACGGCGCCGCCATCGCTCGCCTCTCCCACTCTCTCGGTCTCGGCTGCTTGATCCTCCTTCACCCTTTCCTACGCACTGTGTACGGTGCAACACGGGGCGGGGAGTGCCTCGGCCGTGGGACGCCGGTGTTTTGGGACAAGAAGCCGAGTCTAGTCGCTACGGAGTGGTTGAAGAGTCAGGGGATTGTGGGGGCGGGGTCGTCCACAGGGGTGACAGGTTTGGTGGGTGCGGTGTTGAAGGAGTGGTTTAGGGGCATTAAGGGATGGGAGGGCGTCTTCGCAGATGGAGATGTGGTGAGGAGAGGCGGGTTTCCGGGATTTCCTGGGTGAGTGGAACGAGGATTGATCGGGTGGGTTGTTTGTTCGGCGTTCTCTTTCTTTCTCTCCTTGCTCTTGTACGTTTCATCCCTCCGTGTCTACGGCGCTGCCCATGGCCCCGTTGTCTCTTCTCTTTCGCACTACGGTATTGCCATGTCGCTCGTCACAGGGCATCAAGGGTGGGTGAGGGTGGGTTCGTTTGTTCGGCGTTTCTTTCTTCGCTCCTGCATATGATACCCCTCCACGCATATTGTGCTGTCTATCGCGCTGTTGTCTATTATCTACGACGCTGATGTTTCTTTTTCCATACACTGGGATCTTCATAGCTGGGTTGTCTTATAGATTGTACTACTACTACTGTGTAGAAAACGTGTAGTTCAACACATAGCTCTGTGTCAGTACGAATAGTAGACTTGTTCCATTTTCTACTTCTGTTCTTCGCTGTTTTTGCGTGGGAGATATTGGTCTCCAACATAGCACTACAGAGAAACAGTGTTGGTAGAGAGGGCGAAGCTAAGTGGAGGCGGCATTTCTGTAGTTAGTGACCTGGGGTGATGGTTTCGAGATACTGGTCTGATAGGTAGTCTTTAGGATACCAACGGGAGTCATGCTTATGACTAGCTGCACTTGCCCATGCGATCAACAGTGCTTTCATAGACGACTGCGACAGTCTTAAGAAGAACGAAGTTGCGGCTGGCGATCTTCTGCCCGACAGCTCTGATCAGAAGATTTCACAGGTCGTGATGTGCTCGTCTCTGTCCTGACGCTGTAAACTCTAAGAACTGGAGAGCGTTGTAGTCGATTTTGTTACATTCACAGAATGACCACGGCCCATACTCACGCCAGTCATGTCATGTCATCATTATTGAAGCATCGCAAGATCACTGTCACCTTGGTTGTGTGAATGAGAATCTGAGTATATATCTAATAGCGCCGTAGCTCTTCTGTTGCTGTATGAAATCTATTGAGCGAAAGAGGTTCAAGTATCTACATCCTTTCTTAAGAGTCTAAACAGATGCTTTGGAGCCAGAGAAAGAAGTAGTGGTTAGTCGCCTTCCTTTCATATCGCCAAAAGAATTGATCTACATTCGACTCGATGCTCAAGACCAGTCCATCGTCCTCTCAGCCAGTGCCACTACACTAGACCACTTTGTCAAAGGACGAAATGAGCAATGTACAAAGGCGACGAACTCTTCGCACATCAGACTCATCTACAGCTTAGGTGTGGGAGATGGAATAGACGAAACATCTGTTAGACAGCCAATGTGAACGGTTTATGCGACCGTTAGCGAGCCATTACAACACGATTGTCCAGTCTCTATAACTGTTTTTGTGCCGACGGCAATTCAATGTCAAAAAGCTGACGAAGCTACTTTTGTGTTTGGTTGAGATGGTGATAGTTCAACAATTTCAAGGAGTCCTCCGCTGACTCCATCGCGAATGCTGCCAACAATCTGCAGTATTCCACGGACATTCCCCAACATCTGCTCAGCAAATACCTTTGATGTTTGGACTTCTACTCGTTCAAGTATAAGGATGGTCGGGACTGTTCTTGTTCTGCTTGCGTTGTTTCGCTCCTAGAGCGAGGTTACAGAGCACATGGGGAAGGAAAGTAGCAAGACTACGTGATGCCTCTAATGCATCTCGAACGTCTCGTGCAAATCCATTCAATAGCATTGATGTGGGTGCGAAGTGAGACGCTCTCCTCAGACAATGCGGATCTTAAAGCGAAAAGAGCGACATTTGACCTTAATAGGTAGCTGAGACCACTGCGAGCTAGGGTGTGTCTGTGCCATCAAATTTACCATACCTGCAGTGCAGGCACGTGTCGGCCGCGTTTAATTGTCGATGAACAGACACTGCCGCTAGCTTCGACTCGTTCTTGTCCAGAGTAGGAAGAATTGATCTCTTGTATCTGTTAGGAGATGAGGTAGCGACAGCCAAGAGAGAACCCCTTGCCAATCTTACATCCCGATATACAATGATCATCTTACTCACTAAGATGAAGAAGGATGTAGCTACGAGCAAGCAGATATCTAACGGTAATATACAAAGAGATGGCTGCCTTACCTTGTCAGAGCAGTGTTTAGAATAGACGGTGAGATAGCAAGAGACGGGGAGGCCACTGCGTAGGCAGCTCACAACTTTGAGAGAACCGAAATGGGCAGAAACATCGTTTTAAGTCGTGACCAAATGTATGCTTGATCATCTGTGCCTTCTTTTGCATGAAGCGCGAGCCTCGTTCAGCCAGCGCGTGCTGCGTAGCAAGATACGCTCGCTTCACTGGGTTCCTTATCGCTGCTAGCCCTGGCTGTCCTATCTCTACCCAATCAAACGACACGTCGATCCCGAGCTTCCCGATCAACTACTTCGTAAACGAAAGGACTCGCGTCGCCTTTCGATAATTTTCTTGTTGGATCGCTTAGTCAAACGCGCTCTATGCGCTCAGTCACGGACACAATGACGGTGGTCTCTTTGCGGGCAAAACGCTTGCTCAGCGATAATTATTTATTTCTCAGCTGCTTACGCAGAACCGCGACTAACAGCCCCTAAGCGCTAGCACAAGTTGAGATTCTGGGTATTCTAAGAGAGCTCTTATGTTTAGAGTTCTTGTTACGCTACAGCCAAGCGCGGTGAGTGGATTACGAATGGCTCGCCCCGAGAGGGCCACGGGCTTCCCGCTATCTGAGTACCTGCAATTAGTCCAGTGTGGGTTCAGCGACGGATACGGACTTGTGGGTAAGTGCCGAGGGGCATGTCAGTGGCGCCCGCAGGCAGAAGAACGAACAGCCAACCACACAAGCCTGCATCGGTCGCAACCAATACTGATCATGTACCCGCTCTAATGCTCAGCCTCCTAAATATGTTCCTGCGCGGTTGTTCTCGTCATCTCTCTATGTTACCAATCGAGTCGCCTCCAACAGTTGGAAGGAACCACCGCAATGGCTCTCTGAGCTCCCGTCGAACAACAGCAGCACAAAGGTACGCTATCAGTGTGTTATCTTCACGCTTTGACACACGATCAAGCTCGTCTATATTTTTGGTGTCAGCTGGAGCGCGGACGTTCCAGACTGAATTTCTCCACATCTGTCGCCGGCATCAGGAACGATGAGAAACATTTGGCAACTTGCGGATGTCGAAGAAAAAAAGTTCGCGGCCGCAGCCGCACTATTTGCTGTTGACACACAGCAGCAGTCTGTTCGTACGCCTTCTCTTCTCCCACCCGATGACACCGGTGATAGCGCAAGTGAAGAGGAGATTGACGATGACTGGCGAAGAACGACGGCTTGCGAAAAGCTTCATCAAGCGACTGGGCGCAAGCTGAAGGATAGGTTCTGAATCGATTGTCAGAGGTGCTTGCGCGTGGAAAGACCTCCGAGTCACACCCTTGTTAATATACAGCAGAGCATATAGCTACTGCTGTTTGAATTAACTCTTACTGCCACAGTCCAACAACAGTCTTGTTAGCCAAGAATGAAGGCCTCAACGAGCGCGATTCCGGACTGTTGAAGAGCTCGCATATATGGCTTTGCGCAATCTTGGTAACAGGTAGAGCTCCTGCAATAGAGAAAGATCCTATATGGGATAGTAGAGCAGACAGAGAAGGGAATGTTGGGTACTATTGTTGCAGGCTGGAAATTTATGTGTCTCAGATCAGCCAATGCAAAATCGACGTCTCATGACTAGATGCAGAGTTCCAGCACCTGATCCAGCTCTGTCATACCATTAGTAGGAGCCCAGCCATTCCTGCTCTCAGGAAGGTAGTGAACCTGGCCTATGAACTACGACGCACCGACTGGTGTCACTTCCACTAACGTTCATATGCTAAATTCTCCAAGGCAATCTTGATGCACAGGCGGCTCCACGCTGCCTATGAATGCTTTAAGACCACTGTGCTCAGCTTTCCTGGCTTTGGATCAGTCCAAATGCAGTCCGTAGATCATTCTCACAAAGCTAACTTCTAAGCAAGGCGGTTCTACGGCCAGATTCAAAGCCTGGCCAGAAGCATTAGCCGTAGGCGGCTCACCGAAGACAGCTGTGCTCAGCGGTGACTCGCCTCTGCACGTTCATGGAGAGATGCAGGGCCTTGCAAACTTAGAAATCAAGTCTTGATGGCGGCATAGCGCCCATCATTTGATTGGGACCAGTAAAAACCCGTACTTCGTATGCTACAAGATGCTCCGGAATCTAGTCAAGCTCGTACAGGGTTCATGACTTACAAAAGGCATTGATCAAAAAATTGGTTGGGGCTCTATAATTACTATCTCAGAACGAATGGGAGAGCGCTTCTCTCGAACCAGAACTTGGAACTAACTACTACTTTGAGGCGCAGTATCTCAAGCAGGAGTCGGACATGGAGATTTTATACCCAAGAATTTGCGTCAGCTACAATATGCAACAGGTGTACCGCTACTAATATAAGAGCTTGGGACTTTAGTAAACCGCGAATATCTCGCGCGGACACCGCCAAATGCCTTGGGAACATCAGGAATCAAGTCGTGTGATGATGGTGCAGTACTCACCACGGGTATAGATCTATCCGACGACCCGAACATGGTAAAAATCGAGATGTTGACGAGGCCGAGTGCGTTGGACTCAATACGTTGGAATATATTCCAAAATTCACAGTAATGAGTGACGAGGCATTAGCGTGGAGTTCCATTGTAGATGATGAGAAGCCAATACTACGAAGCACTGCACCTGCTGTTCAATCCAAACTGTTGTTAACATGTGTTTCGAGCCGTGAGGAAGTAGCAAGTATCTAGATACGCCTTAAGAGATGCCATACGAGCGCTACAGACTTGCTGACAACTTAGAACTAAGCTTGTTTTGGTGAATAAGACGTTATCACCCCCATCCTGTGTGGCACAACCTTCTTTGTGACTATTTCTATGGAATAACAATTCCTCGAGCACTTATAGCACGTGAAGGGTAGATAAATGGTCTCAATACAAAGTAACGAACGTAGATGGTTTCTAGTTGTCCCGTCAGCAGTTATCACTGCACATGCTAAATCGGTACTAGCGTTTGAGGGGCTGCTGTGTAACCTGCAGTTGCTAGCTCAGTCAGCGTATCCACGTGTCCGAGCAACATGTTGAGCAAGGCTCTTGGCACCCCGCTCCAACCATCGCATGCACCTTCTCTTTCACTTTCCTTCCCCGTACCCATCGCCTCGTCTATCCGTGCTCTTGTGCTCGTTAAATCCCTGCCTAGGCGTTTCCCGAGACCTGCTCTCGCGTTGTCAGCGGAACACTGACCGTCCAGCCTCGCCCTTGGCTAATCATAGATCCGTGAAGCATCGTAGGATCCAAGGTGTAGTTATCGCTTTTTACGCGTATTCAGACAGCCAGCACTACAAGCGAGAGGGTCGAGAGTGTTGCGATTCATATCAGTAGTACTTGCAGGATACCGTCAGTCACAATCTCTTAATACGGTTGCCAAACTGTCTCTCAATTACAAGCTCAGTCAGGGTGTGTATAAGAGCATAGCTGCTAATCTTTGTGTATGCTTGCATCTCTTCCCTCGTAACGTGAGGTTAGTAAGTGCTCCCATGTTAACTGCTACAAAGGAGCCGACTACGGAATCTCATTACGCCTCTGTTCATACTGTACGGCACCTACAGTCATACCGTTACCTCAACTTCGCTCTTGGACATCTCTTCAGCTCTGCACAGCTGTTGATTCATGTCGGAGAGGTTGTTTCGAAAAATTAGTTTGTGGAAAGGGTGGCTTAAGAGGAAGACAAGAGACGAGAACGATGACGGCAACAGGAATAGTTCCAGCGAGGGACATGTGAGATCAGTCTCAAGGGCGAAACAAGTCACATCAATTGAAAAGACTCAAGGGCGAAGAAGGCCAACACAACCACCAGCTGCAACCAGTCTAGTTCCCCAGATCCAGTTGAGCTCCCGAGCAGCTCAGTCATCTCGGGCCGAACAACCTCAAGTCTCTGGCAATGTGCTTCCAAAGGTTCCACTGAAAAGAAGATCGGTTGAGATGAACAAAGCTTCGATCCAGACAAATGTGACACGACATGCAGCTAAAGATTTTGAAACCACGCAAAAGGGTGCAGAGGGTGAGGCAGATCAGCCTGTTGTAGATACTACCGCCGGTGATGCAGAGCAAGGAGGGAAGAAAGTGGGTCTCAATCCTCTAGTTGCTGATGTGGCTCCTCAAACATCAGCAGGGGAACATGAGGCTCAGACCCGTCCGTCGATGAACACATTTTCTGGGCCACAAGGAGTAACATATGTGCCATTAATCCATCCAGAAATGACTTCTGGTCTACCAGAGACGTCTACAGAATACCAACAAGGATCATTGGAGGAAGAAACTGCCCAAGGTCACAATATTCTCGACCCCGGCACCGACGCACCAGATCCAGGCTCTCCCACTACCGGAGTAAAGGATGTATATAACATCATCCAGGCATGGACAACCAGCATACTCCCCGGCCTGAATCTCGGCTTCGGCGTACCTATCAACATCACAGAACTAGTTTTGCCAGAACCAGAGATTCGTACCTTGATACAGAAGCATCGCAGTCCATTGGACATGCTACGAGAGCTGAACAATTACCAACGACACCTTGTGCTCGCCCATGTTTCTTCTGGAGGCTCTACGCTATTACATGTAGATGTGTGGCGTAACGAGAGCATGCCCACCGTGTTTGGTACACTGAACGTTGCGACTTTGATTTGGGTTACTTCTTCGACTGAAAAGAGAGAAAGGTCCATTGATATTGAGGCACTCTTTAGGCAAGAAAGAATGAGTAAGAAAGAGGCTGATTCGAGCGAATCACACGAACCAATCATCTTCAAAGATGCAGTAGGAAGGACTTTTGTGTTCCCGTTTCACCTAGCCAAGTCATGGAAGGTAAGCTCTCACGAGTCACAACATTATGAATGCACTTGTTCTACCAAGACTAACTGATCGCTATAGGGTATGAGAGATCTCGTCAGACAGGCCTTCCTTTTCGTTGATATACTAGGGCCTCATGTACAGCAAGGCCACTACGATCTTCTCGGGCCGGACAGCCATATCATCCTTCCACAGGTTTGGGAATCCATGATACAGCCAGGTTGGACCGTGACTATGCACATGTGGCCTATACCTGAGATTCCTCTTCCACCACCTCCACCTCCCCCACCTCCCCCGCCACTAGTTCCTCCTCCTTTCCTTCCTCCCCCTCCTATACAGCTTTTCATGCGGCGCCCTTTATTAGCTTCGTCTAGACCGGCACACCATGCTTAGCATCATAGCAACTCAGGGTTCACAAACTTCGCAAGATGACAATAGTGGAATTCATAGGTCGACTGGAAAGTCTAGTTTTAGAGTGACCCAGCTGAAAATGGGCAAGCAAAAGTCGAAGTCGAAGCCTTAGCTTGCGAAAGATCTAGATGACGAGGATAGAGATAAGGTTGTGTAGAGCAAATGGACCGTTGATGAGGAGGCGAAACCGCAGTGAAGATAGAGAGCAACGCTCAATGGGTATCGCGTTATATGCTGCTGTTGGCATTAGACTACCTATGAAGATCGGACGTAATGGAATAACACAGCTAGTATTGCAACAAATTTACAGGTAGCACCTCACGTAGTACTCATAAGCTTTGAGCATGTGAAACTCTAGAGGGATGCGGCTCACAAGCACCGAGCGTACGGGACCTTACCAATAACACCGCCGCAATGGATTAGACTTTCCCGCATAGCTTATTGTATATATGTGACTTCCATCTGCTCTTACACAGAGTCAGTGATCTGCATTGTTAGTTATCTAAGTCTGTGTCCATAAGCTGCTATCCTTGTATAGCTAGTATACATCCCAACTCACGAGAAGTATCTTGGAGATGGTATTGCTGTCAAAAATATATTCTATCTCGAATGCTCACAACTAACAGCCTTTTCTACCTGAGGAAGCGAACGATCTTCTTCTTCTACTACTGCTTATTCTTTACTTGCTAGCCACACCGGTAGACACGGACTAGACCCCTACTCTTTATCCGGGACGGTCTCCCTTGCCTTGGATAGATCTCTGTCTGCGATCTTGTTATTTCCATTCACCTCTTGTCATACTGAATCTCGTTATCTTTGTGCTTTCAAGGTTTTCCAGCAGTTGCAATGTCATGATCGTTCTCATATGAGCATAGTATTAGGCTCGACAATTTCACCCATTACAAGATCTAAACTTTGTTACAGCGAGGCCTATCTATGGTGTTAGGATTATCATGGCGATGTGATTTGTCAGAAGATCGTGAGATGAAGACAGTCGGTGGGCAAGAGACAGGAAGCAGTATCGATTAACATTGTAGTATCCAGGTTTACCAGGCTTTTAGCTCGATGAACCTCATACATTTAACGCGAAGTGCTTCATCTGAGTTCACCGAGTCTTCGATCTGAAACAGTGCCTCGGACGACAGTAGGTGGCCACTCAAGTGATTCTCGTAGCCAGTGTTGCAGGTTTGGAACGACCAAGACGGCTGTTTCGACGGGAAGCCCTCCAACACTCCAGACTCAAGGTCTTGTTCAACAGATTAACGTTGAATAACGACTTCTCTGGCGAAGAGAAGACGCCAGAGATAGGTTCGAGGGTTCGAGGCCATTATGGTCGCGCACACCTCTGTCTTCCAGAGTGGTGTCACTCTTTCGATTGATCCAAGCCCATTGTCGTCGCGCACACCTCTATCTTCCATGGTGATACCAGTCTTTCTGTAAATCATTCAGCTACACGCGCGTTGTGGCTCAATCCTGGTTCACCAACCTTTCCCGTATATCAATGTCGAAGAGGATACTCTCACAGTTGTCGCGTTTTTGTTGGGGTGCCACAATGGCCGCAAGTGGACGTTGGGTGCCGGCTGCGAGCCGGTTTTCCTGCAAGCTGAGTTTGTGCGACGGGAAGAAGTGTGCGACGAGAAGAAGGTTATCAGGCCCCAGGGCTTCGAAGGTCAACACAACGTACCAAGCATATCAAACATTCGTTGCTTTGTTGGCAGATGAAGAGACACGGCTGTTTGACGGCGTGCGTTGCGTTCCAGATGATGGCGCCAGGTCTGCCCAAGTCTCGGTCGATGCAACCTTGGTGGTTGCAAGATAAACTCTTCGATTCCGTACGTTCTGGGGCTGTGAAACGAATTCGATTGCTACTGCACAACTTCGGTGGGGCACAAGGCAGGTGATTGTGGGCTGGCGCGGTGTTGATCGTGGAATTTGGGGTATTGTCTGTTCGATTGCTACTGTTCGCGTGTGTTGTTGAGCGTCCGTATTCTACCCAATTGTGGCAGTAATCCCACTGGTGTAAATGAGGTATGAGGGGGCGACGCACTGATTCGTCTCAGAAGGTTGTAGCTGGGGGCTTTTTAGCGCATCTGCGCATTCAGGGCAAAGTTGGCAACATTGAGCCCTATTATGCCGACGACTAGAGTGAAGGTGCAAACACTGTCCAAGTCGTGGTGATTAAGATTGATATCTGGCAAGCCGCCGGTTGTGACAGTGGAGATGAGGCGACGCATTATGGTGAATGACAGCAAGTGGGTGGAGATATAGGCGATGTCGCGAATTTGATCACAGTCATGGCCAGTCTTCTTGTTCTCGACGGCTTGCGATATATCGCATAGCACGGGAGCGAGTAACAGAGTAGGCGGGTAGGATTGGAGCGTAGTTGTACATGCCCGTTAGAAGTGACATAGGGCGTCGATAGGTGCAGCAACGGCGAGATGCCTATCGAACCGAGTAGTACAACCAAGATCCAATACCGAAGTATCGTTGTCGCACGATATTGTCGAACCCCAAGAACATGTGACTGTCTAGCCCGTCAAATACATCTGCCACAAGATGCTATGTCTGTTATTGCGCAAATGATGCGACCGAGGAATCCCAAGTGTGGCGGCGCCGCCGTAAAGTTCGAGCAACTAGAGAGAGGTTCAAAGACAAACTGCTGTCGCGGACTGGAGCCGTACCCGTGATATCCGGTCTTTCCTGTCATTACGAAGACCCATTGAAACATCGATATGGAAATATGTGCCAGCTTCCAGCCTGAGATGCTGCATCTATCGTCGTCAACGCGATGTCGCTGTCCAGGTATTCGCTGGCGACACCCATACAGTTGTATTGGTTCTGCGCACGGTGGTCGGCTCCATGAGACGCTGGCAGTTGGAAGATTGTCGCCAGATGCGACAGTGACCTCGCAGTCGATGACAGCTGCTATCTGTAGCAACAGATGTGGTAGGAGCTATGACAGGGTGCTGGTTATGGGTATCGTTCCCTTGTGCCTCTTTTCTCAGAATCTGAAAGTTCGACGTGCTCTATCACAGTCTCCCACAGCATTCTTCTGGATGGAACCCTGCATGGTTGCATACCAGGATCCAATATTTGGCAAGATCGTTGATTGAGCGCACGACATGCTCAGGCTTGGTACTGGAGTATCAACAAGACTCAGCCTTGAATTGTTGTGCTGGCTATGGCGGACTGCGACTTTGAGAGTGTATCGTGAAGACCATTTCCAACATCGCAGTGCAGACCGCTCCGCGGGCTAACAAGGAGATCACTCTATCGGCAGTTGATAAGACTACCCCGGCAGATTGCCTGTCGACCGAATGCTTACACCACTGGGTGAAGGCAGGAATCCATGTTGAGCTGGCAGAACGACGCTCAATCGCTGCGTCGAATCGGGAAGAAATTGCTCTACAATTTCTTGAGAGGGTTGGTGTCGCTTGACGATATCTCGCGCTGGGTCCTGCCGTTCGAATGAGGGGGCTCGGGATGTTCGAGGATCTGGCAGAAAGAGGACCTTAGCTGCCGAGAATCTAGGTACCCCGATCCTGGAGTTGTGTGGAAGTGAGCTCTACTCAAAGGTCCGCAAAGGCAGTGAGCCTGTCACCTACGTCCTGCCTCTTATGGTGTCTAGACGTAATGTCAACCGAGCAGAGAACCTCTTCGTAGTGCATATCGTCATTGCAGGCGAAGTGATGTTGTCCAATACTACATTCCGCAGTCGAAAGTTCCAGTGCTGATAGTTGCGTGTTTGGAAGTTTCAACACCGCCGGCCGACTGTCATGGAGTCTAGCCACATAGAGTAGAGTGGGTTTAATAAGAGTTGACGCCACGTTGAGGGCCCAGTTCTGAAGATTATTTATCCGAATTTTTGTGCTGGACGGCGTTGCCCTGTAGCAACGTTTTGAACGTTGTGCCGGCCATGTGTGGGCATGTGGGGATGATGCACGCGAAATCTGAAATCCTTGCTGGATAAAGGCTTCTTCCACATAACCCCACCAAGCCTGCGTCAACGACCAGAAAGCAGGAGCCTAGTATGCGTAGGAATGTCGCGTCAGGTCGTATCACTTGGTGCCTACCAGGCCTGAGTGTGTTCAGTCAGGTCTTCGACATACGAATGGAAGCCACGCAGCCTCCTTTACCGACTGTCTCAACGTCAAGGTAGAGAGCAAAGACACAAGAGTGTCCAAAGGTGACCATACAGCGCTAGTGCTCTCTGGCGTTAAGGATGCCGGAGCCTATGTGATCTGCAAGAACGGTCTTCCAGGACGAGATGCGTCGATTGTCTTTATCGTGTTCGAGAGCCGGCATTTTGGACCTTACGGGCATGAAATGGAACCTCAAATCGCTGAAGAAGATCACAGTCTAAGAAACGATGCGGAGTTTAGGCATTTGACAGAGTGGGTTTTGGATCTGCTGTTTTGGTTGTTCGCTAACAGAGGAAGTGGCCGGGAACGAAGAGGAAGCAAAATCTGATATTTAGCTTCAAAGGGCTTCGATGAGGTCAAGAATGAGCTGTAAACCGGCATCCAGAGCGAAAACATTGATAAACCCGGGGTCCTTCTCAGCCGTCGCGATGCATCAGCTGCCATTGGTCATCTGCCATTGGTGGGCCCAGCGAGTTGCAACAATGCTACGACGCAAAAATCATCGGTAGGTCGGCAATCATATCTTCTTTGTACGGTACTTCTGAGATCGAGGTCTTACTCAGGGAATGGAAAGCTCGCGAGACTGAATTTGTTCATGGTAGTGGTGGAGTGGTGAGCGATAGGATAGCCTGGCAGGGACGTGGATGGACTTTCGAGAACCGACATTTTCGCTGCAAGACTGACATGAACTGTCTCAATGTCGAAGTACACTTCATTTTTCAGTACTTGAAGCCTCAAGTAACTCGTAAATAAGCTGCTGAACCGGTTGACGCTTGACCAAGACGAGATGGCGGTTCGATGGTGGACGCAGCGAAGGGGCCAGCGTGGCCGCTATCAGTGACCTGGCGGTGATTACTGGATCAAACTAGCAGCAGCATCAGCTGATTTGCATATTCTGCATGATCTACCTCGATACCAGGCACAATCCTTCGGTCATTGCAGGCGCGACATGGTGGAGTTTGAGAGAACTAAGCTGTTTCGAGCCTAGTTATATTTGGGGTTATTCGGGACGAGCTTCGATAACAGCCTCCAACACCAGCCTTCAACAACACACTCCGACAATGCGGCCATATCGCATGGCCACATCCTTATCGATTGTTACGGTGGTCTCATGATCTGTCATAGCGACCTACTGGCAAGCGACAGCAGCGGTGACTGCGTGTGGTGGTGGCGGTCGCGTTGTCGCCTGTGCCCTTCTCTCTGCGAGTGATCATCGCGACAACACTACCGGACCAGCGATTGCCGTAGCGGTTTCGAAAGCAGTCGCAACTCGGCGGCGATCTTGAGGAATCGAGGCTGAGCAAGGTGAAGAGTAGACCACGGTCGATTCTTGATGAATCAGCGTGGCGCGTCGCCATGGCGGCTCGTGTCGCAATGTTGTGGATGCTGCAGGTCGCCTCCAACGACACGAACAAGGGCGATGTTGACGCCATACAAGGTTGGCGCCTGCAGTCTAGGTAAGATTCCCCAGTGAGACTCGGTCACCAGCATCACCGAGTGTTGTATGTTCTGTGTTTACTGAAGAACAGCAGGTGCCTCGGCGTAAGGTCCCAGCGACAACCTAGACGACTTGTGAATCGACCACAATTCTCTGTAAGACGCGCGCGCGCTCTGCCAATCACGAACATAATCCAGTCTGACTGTGGCTAGGACTCCGGATGTCAACGCTACTGGAGTGAACTCTACCTCCTGCTTGAAGCGCTCGCCGAATACCCGAAGCAGTCACAAGGGAAAGGGTTGTCTCTTTGGAGATACATCTAGCAAGGCAGGAGGTCGGGGTGACGTGCGCGACGCGAAAGCTGTTGTGACAAAGGGTGAACACTGTGGAAGGAAAGACAAGACTATGAGAGAGACACACACGGGAGGGGAGGGCAGGGGAAGCAGAGACCTGGGAAGAGACTGGGGAAGAGACTGGGCAAGAATAAAGTCTGGCAGAGTGAGGAATGGCACAAGGCATTAAATGCGCGGCGAAGATGGGTTCGCGGCATTGACAGAGAGGAGAAGGTAGCTGGCAGCTGAGGAGGGTGAGGGCAGACGAAACGAATACCATGCGATGGCAAGGACACACGTAAAGCTGAGAAGGAGGCTAAGAAGAAGGCTGTAAGGGTTGGCAGGAGCAGAGACAGTAGAAAGGGTAGAGAGACGGCAGGAAGGGCAGAGAGAGTGCTGTGAATGATAAGAGATAATAGACGTTACGAGACGAGACCATGAGAAATCTAAGCTCTGCTGCTCTAGTACGAGGCTACGACTTAAACAAGATGGAGGTGCACGATGTTCTTACCCTTTGCTAGAAAGGCTACAAAGATTGCAGGTTCGCGCAGCCAGATCGTGCGCGTGGCATCCACCGGCCAGCAGACCGGTCGATGAGGGTTACAATGTGTTAGCAGCGCGAACCCAGACGATGCGCGAGATGGAATGCGATGGTTTTGGTGATCTGGCGATGGTTACGATGATCTGGCGATGGTTACGATGATCTGGCGATGTTGTTGTTGAGGTATCTGGACGCCAGCGCAGGAAGTAGACTCGAGGTTTGAAATTTGCGTCTTCTCCCTTGCGTCGAAATCACGGTCAGATGGTCTCGTCGACCACTAGTAGGGGGCGGCCCGGCGAACAACGGAGCGCTATGCTGCTCGTATTATATAGCTAAATAAAAGGCCTAATCTATTTTAAAGTAATACTTTATATAACTATAGCTAGAAATAAGTAACGTGTTTTATAAGTAAGCACTCTACCTAAGTAAGTGCCCTATAAACACTATTATAATAACTACACAGCGCTACTATATAACACTATAATAATTAATTATAATTTATAGAATATAGTAATATTATTTAGAAGTAT
>JAPEUT010000373.1:0-23062 GCA_027946375.1 Neodidymelliopsis sp. IMI 364377
CCTCATGCTCCCCTCCAACAGCGAAATCCCACTCCCCACCCCTCGGATACGCACCCATCATCATAAACTCCCCTTGCACTGGTATCTTACCAAAAAACTCCCTACTCCCTCTCTCATCCCTCTTATCCGGCGGCTCATGAAACACAATCCCATCCGTCACCGGCACCGGATCATGCGTCTTGTGCGCCACGCCCGCCGGCAAAATAAAAACATCACCCACTTCCGCTTCAAGCAGTACACCCCCTTTTTCCCTCCCCTCAGCGTCCTTCTCGCGGTACTCCCCACCCAGTCCTGGCCCCGCTTCGCGATCAGCTTGGGAGTCTGCAACGCCGAAGCGAATCTGTGCGCGTCCGCCGGAGATGACGGCCATGCATTCGTGGGTTGTGGAGTGGTAGTGTGCGTTTTGGTTTGGGCCGTAGCGGGCGATCCATTGGGATTGCCAGTTGTTGGCGGCGAAGAGGTCGAAGATTTGCGTGGGGTTGAAGGAGGGGGAGGTGGTAAGGGAGGTTAGGAGGCCGGGGTAGTGGATTAGGACGTGTGGGGAGTTGGGGATGAGTTTGGTTGGGGGGAGGTTGTAGGTGCGGACATTGACTTTGGTGGGTGTGGTCATTGTTGGTGGAGGTGTTTGTGATGGTGCTATGAACTGATAGCTGGAGGTTTTGATTCCTTTAAAAGACTTCGTTGACTTTTATGGGGTGTAAGTATGTGAACATTGAGTATTCTCTGCTGATCAATTGTTTACATATTAAGCTGTCGTGAGGGGAAGGTTGACGTCAATCTCGGATAGCATTCCGACTCGGATATGGCTGGCCTAATCCTGTCTCCAACCCGAAACAGATATGCCACGCAAGCTCTGTTGAAATAGGGAGATAACGACTACAATTGATCGTCAGATGAGATGAACACAGTAGACTAGCGGTTCTTGCATTGCTTTCTAGGACTGAAACCAATTTTAAGATATAACAGGTCGTGCCGCCTTCTTTTACTTCAAGAGTGTATTTAATTATGCTGATACTTCAAATGACCTTGATGCATGATCCACTTAAGCATCGCTCTTAACACCAGGTGTGTCCGCAATCCTAAAGACATACTTGACACCACTCGCCTTTCCGTCCCTCAAGTTCTCCAAACCCTTCTGTACACCGTCCAATCCACCTGGAATGACCTCATACGGGTGCGGCTTGAAGAAGCCCTCCGCCAGCCCCCTCGCAAAGTACCTGAACATGATGTAGGCGTAGTCCTTCTCGTCCTTGTGGCTGGAGCCGACGTTGGTAGTTGTCAGCTTCACGCTCTCGGGAACGCCCTCGTATTTCTTTCCGGGCAGCACCGTTGTCAAGTGACCCTCTGGCTGCAGAACCTTCACGATGTTCGTGTAGCTTCCGTGCTCAGATACTGCATCGAATGCATACCACAGCTCCTGTCCCTTCAGCGCATCCTTGATTCCTCGAACAACTGCCTCGTCGCCTTTGCGGTAGTCAATGATGGTGTCGCCTTTGCTGCGGTCAATCAGTCCCTCAACAAAGTTCTCGCCTCGTCCAGCAACGGCGATGATAGGGTGGATGTTTGCGAGTTGCGCGAGCTTGATGGCGTACGCGCCGACTGCTGAGGCGCCGCCATATACAACTAGGGGTGTGGCCTTCGTCGCGGGTGTCCATGGGTCGGGAAGTGTGAGGCGTTGGTGCATGCCAAGTGCTGCTGTCATAGCTGCAAGAGGAATTGTCGCAGCGTCTGTACCTGTCAGTCTTCAACCCCCAATTGGATTCCACCAAATCACACACCTTCAAAGCTCAAGTCCTTGGGGATGTGGAATGTGGTGTGCTGCCAGCCGACTGCGTACTCCGCGAAGCTGCCTCCAGGCGTCATCATCTCGTGAAAGCTCGCTACTCTGTCGCCCTTCTTGAATTCAAACACATTCGATCCGACGCTATGAACGATACCAGCAATGTCATCACCGCTGTTGGCCTTGTAGTCCGGAATGAGTTCAGGCAGTTTCCAGTCCTTGGGATTGCTGCCAGAGACAACGACCTTGATGATGAGCTGGTCAGGCTGGGGCTCTGGGATCGCGACATCTTCGATTGTGACCTTTAGGCCTTTAGGAACGACTGCTTCCTTCATGGTAGACATGTTTGCTCGTAAGGTGATGATACTGAACTGTGTTTGTACCTTTGATTCTTACAGGCGCTGCTCAATTCGTCGAGAGTCGGAAATTGATGTCAAGATAGCGTCTGAGTCTAGGCAAATATACTACTGGAGAATTGCACATGTTTATTTGTAGACGTCACATAATGCGTTGCTTGGTAATTGCGAATGTGGGGTAACAGTGGAACCACAACTTTGTAAGTTGTCGACTCGAAGATACATTTCTAGCCGAACTTCGCCGGGCACCTCCATACGGAACACGGGGGTACGGACAGCCGTGATGTTCACAACATCACAGACATAGACAGCGAAGATGGCACTTGAAAAAGTATCGGAGGTACGAGATACTCGTGCTTTTCGCATGAATTCAGAATAGACTTTGCAAACAATGTCTCTCAATTGAGTGTGCACAATTTGTGTGTGGATGCAACACAGAGAATGCGCATCAAAAATTGCGGAAGAAGACGAACGACTCATCAGCACAACAAGCATGCGCAAGAGCGCCTCAACATATGAACCTCCAAATTACAACCTTTTAACCAAAAATCGACAAACAAACCGACCCCCATGTATCACCATGATAAGTCTCCATCTACCCCACAAAACCAACCCACTCTCCCAACCCAAACATGCCACGCGGGGATCCTCCACCAAAAACCACCATATCCCCAACCTGTGGAGACCGAGCAACCCATAAGAATCTGAGATCTTCATTCCGCACATCCAGCCCCTCATCAATCACTATACCTGTCTCCCAACGCGACAGATAAAGCTATCCAACACACCTATGCAGAACAACCAAACCACGCACCTCAACCACCCTCTTCTCCTCTCCACCCAACCCTCAAAACCCTTACCATCCACACACACACAGTGCTCACCTCCCGCTCTCCCTCTCCAGACACCACTCAATGACAACGCACCCTTCATCTTCCTTATCAGTCCCTTCCAGCTAATTAGCTACCTCTCACCGCCCCCCAAAAAAGGCATGTGGTTCCGTTCCGTTTTCCGCAACTCCATTACTCGCATCCACATCACACGTCCTACGTATTACACGTCAAACAACACAACTCCGCAGTACTGCGATTTTACTCCGCGCTCCCAACCCCACACGGATTAAACTCCGTCGGTCGGCGCAAAATGTATCCAGGAAAGCGGAATAGGCGGAGTCGTGTTATGAATCATTCTTATCTTTGAAGTTTCGTGGCATGTTTATATATCTCCGCGCCTCTCTTCCTCTTCTCCCTCCTCACCCTCCTCTCTCTCTTCCTTCCTTCTCTTCTAATCCCGCTCTCCCTACAAATAGAGAAATCCACCACTACCACGACTCCACCCCACTTTCCCTCAACCTTTTCCCTTTCCCCACTCGACGCACAGTCCCATTCCCATTCCCATGCCCTACGCCCTACGCCAAGAGACGGGAAACTTCGCGGACGGGAAACTTGCTCGTGCGGAGAAGAGGGGGGAATTGACAAGATTACAGGGCGTGGGAATGACATGAGCGGAGCGGTAAGGGCGTAGAAAGTACCAAGACAAGACAAGACAAGAGAAGGGGAAAAGGGAGGGTATAAAGACGGTGTGAGGTGCGCTGTGTTGTCTGCTGCTGCTGGTAAGCAAGTAAGTAAAGTTGTGTAAGTTTTTCTTCCAATTCAAAGGTTTCTTGTTCTCATTGTTCTTGAATTTTGTTGTTTTTCTACGTGTCGTCGTCGCCTTGTTGTTTTTCTACTTGATGCAATTTCCATCGCTGTCTCGCTTTTACACGTTTTTCACAAACACCATTTCTAGTTTCAGTCGAGGAGTTTAGCATGCACAAAAGGTAGTGTAGTGTATACATCATGAATTCCTAAGTCGCTAAATAACAGTGCGAAAAAAAAAGAGACGATTCGTCGCAGATACGACTTCTAGCTTAGTGGCCTCCAGCGGAGTTTGAGTTGTCAGCGCAAGTCCACGCGGCCGTACCACCGTCCTTGTTGTAAGAGTCGATGATTCCAACAATCGAACCGTAGGTACCGCCAATCATGAGGAAAGTACCGGAAACGATGACAAAGACGGACCATGCGACCATGGCCTGCCACTTCCAGCCGCGCTCCTTGCGACCCCAGTTGTCGTACAGCCACATGGCGCCCATGGGCTGGAAGCACATAAGGGTGCCGAGCAGGGCGCCGACGAGGGAGACGAGACCACCAAAGACGGGAATCGCAGAGGCAATGATGTATGCGGTGAGGGAGACGGCGCCGGTGAAGCCGAACCAGGTGATCCAGTGCTTAGCGGTGTTGTGGTTCAAGTGGCGGGTTCCGCGGAGCGTGCGGATGAAGAAGTATTTGGCTGTGATCTGGATGGTGTTAGTGCACGTCCAGGCCAGAGGAAAAGTTGAGAGTGGAGACTTACGTGAGTGACCAATACGACGGAAGCGAGCAGACCCGGCAGCGCAAGACCGTAGCACACCTTCTTCATCAGGGTACCAGCCGAACCGAGCGCAGGGGATGCAACGTAAGAGCCGCAGTAGTAGTACACAACAACACCAATGGCGACGTACAGAGCTGTCATGACAGTCTGGCACACAATGAGGGACTTGCTGTAGTCCTTGGGGTCCTTCATCTCAGAGACGATGTTGAAGAACGCGGGAGTACCGGCGTAAGCAAAGACCAACGAGGACAGGGCAGCCATGGCCTCGGCGAAGGTAGGCGACTTGAAGAGTTCGAAGTCAGATTCCCAGGGCCCAAACTGGGGGGCTGCGGAGGGGCGGTCCTGAAGGGACACAGCAACAGTGAGCGTGATAACTACTCCGAATTAGTATGAAGTTCTGGAAGGCACGTTGTGGGTGTGGGAAAGAGACATACTGGCTGAGAGGATACCAAACAGACCGACCCACGCAATCCAACTGATTTTACTCAGTGTCTGGATACTGGCCAGGCCGAAACCTGCAACGCAGGCAACGGCGACGAAGATGGCAGTACAAGCGCCATGTTCAGAGAGCGAGTTGAGGCCGATGGAGATACCCAGCATACCAGACCCAGCGACGCACGTCCAGACTGTTCGTTGTTAGTTGTTATTCACATCAATCTGGAGAACCCAGTTTCCATAAGGTAATGACCCACATAGAGCGAAACCTAGACCCAGGACCTCACGACCAGTGCGACCAAAGATCTTCCACCCCACATCCTCGATACCGTAGACCTCTGGGTGGCGGACTTTGAACACACCGACCATGTAGTTGGACCAGAGGGTGATGAGGCAGATCACAATCAAGCAAATGACACCGGGGATGAGACCGAGGGTGTCAAAGGCCGCGGGAATGGATAGCACACCCAGACCGATTTGTGTCTTCATCATCAGGATCGAGGAGCCTATCCAGCCAACCTATCGTCTCGTCAGTACAAGGAAACAGAACGCCTGGGGTATACGAGGACATACGTTGCGGTAGTTTGGTCCTCCCTCCACGACCTCACCGAATACGGCGTCAGTCTGACCCTGGATGTTGGTCGAATCATCAGGCTTGAGCTCGGCGCCGTGCTCCATGTCCTCTCCCGTCTTTTCGTTGAAGAAGCCCATTTTGGTTGGATATATCTGGGGAAACTCAGGGTGATTGAGGATGGCACTCCAAAAGAGAAGGCCTCAACGCGCTTTAAGCAGAATTCGTCGGCCCGACCGACATCGGATTGCTTGGACCAAGGCACCATGTGGAGTTATTCCAGCATTTCCCCAGAAACGTGGGTCCCAGTGAGCTTGCTGAGCCTGGAGCCGCCCTGAACCGAAGGTGTCTGGTCTGGAGCCGCATTGAGCCGCAATTTTTCATGGCAAGTTTCACGAGGGTCTGCCGCACTAAGCCGCATTCGGCATTTCACCTCCATCTTTTGCATCCACAGCATCGAGCATCCGCGGATCAAATGTTGGAGAAGTTCGAGATCGTGTTTCGGTGTTGAGGTGAAGGATGTGGCGTCTAACAAATTCAGGAGTCGCGTGTCCACCATACCGTTGGGACGCGATAAGCAACACACAGGCCGGGACCAAGTAATCTGACAGAGATGTAAACGCTTATCTTTTGTGGATTTGGTTAGTGGGACAGGTATCCATTCCCTGATAGTCTGAGATAGCGAAATAAGAGAAATACGTCATTTGCATCGTAAGTGATTCTGTAATTGTTCTTGATGATAGCGCAGATCGTGTACATAGTGTTGCTTAGTTATGATATCTGGTATACAAGTACGCCAAAATGCGTATGAAATGAGAATTGAATGCTCGTAAATGCGTCCCATACATAGGACGGTGCGAAATGGTATCGAAATTGACAAGGGGGTAAAATGCGTCGAGACGCGATAATTGCGCTTGAGCATTCACGTAAGTGTGATGTATGCTGCGTCTGTCGTAATTCGTGTACATGGTATAAGGCGCTGGAAAGTAAATTGCGAAACATGGGGGACGTCCGAGCTTGCGTGTGTGCTCGACACGGGGTAATAGGTAATAGCGCATGCCAGCTCCGGTGAATACGGCTTCGAGAAGCGTGACCTAACCCGAGCCCACGGTCGAGCCCTGGAGGTGGTTGCTGGCCTGAAGTCGTGCATGACACCATGAGCGGCGCGGAAGAGGCCTCAGTGGGTACTCATCGGACCATTCGGCTCGACATAGTACCGTGATCCAATGCTCTTACGAATTCTGTCTCTTCTCTTCTCTGCTGTACGCTCCTTTAGGCGATCCTTGATACCACTTACCCCAATGTACTGGACTTGATAGCCCTTGAGGCCAGGTATGCTTCTACCCTTGCGCCAAGACTGGCGTCTCGGAAGTCGCTCGAAGGAGGCAGAGGAGCGGAGGCTTGACCTCGACCCACTCTTACGGACTCCGCTCTGGAGACGCAGCGGCTGTGTAAGCGACTGAGTCAGCACCCTTGGCGATGATGCATGCTGGGACACTTTGGGGCTGGGAGCGAAGTGAGGTGGGAGGGTAACGTGGTGGCGCCTTCGGTTAGTGCCGTGTCGTTCCACCCCAAGTGAGTTGCCGATCAGAAAACCCCCCGAGCTCTGAAATCCGCCCGTCAGTCTCTTACGCAGAGTGTTGTTTCTCTTTGGATACGGCTCAGGTTCAGGGTCTTCCACATCACTGGTATCACCTCCATAAGGGAGAACGTTGTCCTCATCGTCAGAGTCGCTGTCTTCAAATCCGTCCCAGAAGCCGCGCGGCCTCCAGAAAGGATGAAGTGTACCGTCCTCATCGTTGACCGTAGGGACATCTGGATTGCGGTGAGAGGATTGTGATCGCGAGTGCGAGTCGCTGTACTGACGACCGCGGTTGCTTGATGTTCGAGCCAAGAAAGGCGAAATGAGATTATCGGAGTAGCGACGCGCACGCTGGACTAGTGAAAGGCGACGTTGTGGGTGCGAGTCCGAGCGCTTGGGTGGGCCAGGCGGACCGACTTCGAGAGGCCGCTCCAGCTCTTCAGCAGGCGTTGGTGGTATGAACATGATTTTGGGAGGTTCTGGAGCAGAGCGAGGATTCTTCAGTGGCGAGTCGACACCATTAGGCTGAGGTAAGTCGATTTGCATGGGAGGTGTAGATGGCTCGAAATTCAGCGTTGGCTGGATCGGCACCTCATCTGGTTCCTGATTACCTTCAATAGCGTCCACAAACGGCGGTGTTGGCGTGCGAACAAGCTCTTGGCGCAGCTCAACATCATCTTGGTTGTCGAAATAGGTTCCGTCTGTCAACTGCCTTGGCTCCGGCATCATCGAGTTCACGCGGGAAGGCTGTTGAACCACGAGAAGAGAATTATTGTTGTGAGGATATATGCTGACTGCAGTAGCTTCACTGACCTCGATCGGCGTGTCGGAGAATTGCGAGAATGGAGTTGATTGGGAATAGATGTGTCGAGCATTCGCATGCTCTTCAGTCCGTCCAGTCGACCTATCGAAGCTGATACGACGATGCTCATCAGATGTCGTCCTGTGCCAATCATAACTCCGGCGTGAGAAGTCATCGGGAGTCGTTCTGTTAGAATGACGAAGGTGGTCTGGTAATGGCGAGGTACGATCCTGGCTGTGAGAGCTTTGCCGTCGCTCCTCGGACCTTCCTCTCGACGAGCGAGAACCTTTGCGGATGGGCGTTGAAACTTGGTTGGGAGACGACAGTGAACGCTGGAGTTCAGGCGAAGCTGGCGCATGCTCGAGCTCAGGTGTAGGTACAACCTCGTCTTGAGCCTCACGTTCAGCCACAAGCAGGCGCACTCGATCGAGAAGTGCAGAAGGAGGTTGCTTCTCCTCAGCATCGTCTTCATATACGCTTAGCTTACGATGAGCAGACTCGAGCACATGCGCCATCGGATTGCGAGGCAGCGGCTTGTTGACGTCTGCTGGACGACTGCTATCTGACACGACTCGACGATGTCCATGGTCTGGCAGCGCAGATGATCCGTAGGGAATCGATGGAGATTGGACAGGCGATCGATTGGCATAATCCGCTTCAAACAGCGGACTTTGAGGAGGGGATACTTCGACAAACCCTCTGGATTTGCCAGACATGGTTGCATGCTTTGCAGACTCTGGCGCTGAGGATATGCGCATGTGTGGACTTCTATCTGGTCGTGCCTGCGAATTTGATCTGCTCAAGATGTCGGCTGCAGGCTGCAGCACTCTACGCACAGACTCCTGATGGGCAAGCGTGTATGCCGAGCTGTCAATGGTGCGGCTGCTGCGTACTGAAAAAGGTGAGGCGTTGCGAGCGGCCCCCAGAGCCCCCAGAGTGTCCGAGTCTGTGCTAAAGCGCTTGTTTCTCTCGGTGAGATTGGCCCGCTTGTGCACTAGCTTGTGAAGCGGTACATCCTCAGACATGATGGAGTTGCGAGTCGAACTGGGCGTCGAGAGGCGGTTCAGTGGGGAGTTTGAATCCTTGCTGAGAGCCATGTTTCGACCAGAGTGACGGAGGGTGCGTTGCCGCTGTGGAGGTGTGGTGATGACGACAGCTGCAACGACCGTCGAGGCTACAGATGCCGTGGACATGCGCTTGCTTTTGGCGTCGTGATGCAGTTCTTCCGACGTGCGATGGACCTCAGCAGGCCACCCAATTGACTGCGCAAAGTGCTCGATAGAAGGACTGCGTGGGCTGTTACTACTCGCCTCGACACGTTCGCGCAGGCCTGAACTGCGTCGCGATTGTGAGCTCATCGTTGGCGAAGTTGCACCCGCCGCCGCTGCGTCCACAGCATCTGTGACTTTCTGTGGAGACGAATCAGGCTTGCGCTTCCTGCGAACTGTCACGTTTCGCATGAATTCTGTGTTCCATTCCCGATCTGGCAATTTGTCCACGACAGGGAGGTCCTGGTCCTCTTCAGCACCAGCGACGGCATGTGCGTCTTCCAATTTGCTCTCTTGGAAATTCGTGTCTGGAAAGAACAGTCGAGGCCTCTCGGTCGGCGTGATGTCGTTGTCATCGTGCTCAAAGGCCAGACCCAACCCTCGGTCTTCCTCGACAGTGCTTAGGCGATCGATGGCTGGGGTCACCGCGCGACTGTCGCTGGGCTCAGATGACAGATCCTCGCGAGCCGTCGTAAAAGACTCGGCCCTCGACGATGGATACGGAAACAGTGGTGGGCGCTCAACCTGTAGTTGGTTCGATCCAGCCGACCCAGCGGTTCGTGGTGGGCTTGGGTCAGGGGTGGGAGGGCTGCGCGCATTGACAGGCGTGCTGAGTGCCGACTTCTGAGAAGCGACAGAGGCGGCAAAGCTGTTTCGATTTGGCGGCGGTTCCAGGGACATGGCGACGGGCCGCTCTCGTGAGATGGTGGGCGGCGTGGGCGGCAGGCCGCTGTCTGCACCGGTGACTATCCTGGGCGATGCAAGCGGCGTGGACTGCTGACTGCTGGCAAGCGAGTCGGTGTCATTGTCCGACTGCGAGTCGTCTTGGTGCAGCTGCAGGGGCGTGGCTGCAGGCAGGTACTGGCGATAGCTGTCGCTGCGGCGCGAGACGTGTTTGCGGGCGGGTTGGGCTGGCGGGGCGTGGAACGAGTCTTCGAGCAGAGCGTATGCGTCGGGCTGTGGCGTCGCTGTGGGTGTCGACATGGCGGCGGGCTGCGAGCACTCGACGACGCGGGTGCCTACATGCACAGATGCAGGCACAGTGGCAGACGGGCAGTGCGGCCAGCGCTACGCAGAAGCCATTCCGTCGAGGGCGCAAACTCAGGTCGAGGTCTATGCGACGCCAGCGCCGCTCGTCTGCGATGGCAGCACGCTCGAGGGCCGTCGTGGGCCGTCAAAGTGGGCAGCTGCAGCGGGTGACGCAGCTCTCGGTTGGTACGTAGCAGTGCCAAGCCAGGCGTTCGCAGAGCGACGGGTGGTGGCGGTTGCACGGCGTTGGGGTGGGTTTCGCGGTCGAGGTGTGTGTTCGTCGGTGTCGGTGTCGGTGTCGTCGGTGTCGCGCAAGTCTCTGCTACGCTGTGGCCGGGTGAGATTGTCGACGAGCAAGTGGAGGAGGCTGGGAAGTGCCAAAAGCCTGGCCTGCGCAATGCAGCTGCACCCTCTCCTAGTGCCTTCGGCGCAGATGCTGGTGGCGCCGGCGGCCAGCTCGAAGCGTCCTGGGCTGCAGCTTCCAGGAGAACGAGGCAGGCGTCGCACCAAGGCACGCATCCAGTTGAAAGCAGTGGACCGCAAGCAAACAGGCCAAAAAGCGCTGCTGCAAGACTGCTTCGTCGTGCTCGAGCATCGCTCCATTCGCTGCTCTTCCCAGGTGGGCCTTGAGTGCGTCCCACATTCAAGTCCAAGCACCAGCTCGCCCTAAGCTGCTTTCCACTTTCTCCGGACGTGCATCCTTCTCCACCCGCGACACCGGCATATCGACATGTCGACCCCTCCTTGATGTATGTAGGTATGCACCACTTGTGTGATGAGCACGCATCAACTAGTAATCATGTGTTTTCTTGCTCATGTACATCTGTACCTATCTTGCGCCGACAGAAGATGTAATCATCTCAAACTCGTTGGCTGCGACCAACACTGCCACTGACACAGACCGAGCAAACTAGTTGAAGCTCCAGTATGTATGACGGCCGTTGCAGCATCTCCACATGTGGAGACACACATTCGTCTTGTACCTCAACTAAGCAGCTAGAATTCCAGCGACACCTTGCCTATGGCTTTTCCACCCTCGATGATCTCGTGCGCCTTCCTCACACCCTCCTCGTCCACTTTCAGCTTCTGCGTGTTGTGACACTTGACCTCACCCTTGTCCAACAACGCTTGCAGCCTCGCCAAGATCTTACCGTGACTCTCGGGTTGAACGCCATAGTATGGCTTTGTGCCGAGCAGCGCCCACACAAATGTCAGACTCTTTGCCATGAACTCGGTCCCGTACATTGGCATCTCTTGATCCTGCACAATGGAGCAGACTTTTCCAAACGGAGCCAGGATCCGTGCAGCCGGCCCCAGATACCCAGAAGTCGGAGTATGTGTGATGAAGACGTACTTGATGGGAACGTCGAGCTTCAAGTCTTGGACCTGCTTCACCAGATCTTCGCGGTGATTGACCGTATGTGTGGCGCCTCCAACATCCATGGAGAACTTTACAGTTTCTTCCCTCGAAGCGGTCGTCACCACGACTGGTAGCTTTAGCACACGTCGAGCGATCTGACTCGCGACGCTACCTACACCACCAGCCCCGTTGACGATGAGAATGCCTGCTTGTTCGCCCTCTTGGATCTCCATGCGTTCCACCAGCGCTTCCCACGCTGTAATCCAGGTCAACGGCATGCTAGCAGCCTGTCCCCAGTCCAAGCTCTTGGGCTTACGAGCCACACTCCGCGAGTCAACAAGCTGGAACTCGGCATTACTACCTTGACGAATCGGTGACCCAGCATAGAAGACTTCATCGCCAGCTTGGAAGTTCTTAACGTCAGGGCCAGCGCTCTCCACCACACCAGCAGCGTCGAACCCAAGAATTTGTGGAAGCTTGGGTGCTCTTTCGTAGTAGTCGGGATAGTCGTCATAGACGCCTGCTCGCACCTTTGTGTCGACTGGGTTTACCGAGCAGGCCTTGACGCGAACCAGGATGTCATGACCGGTTGGTGCTGACGGTTTGGGTACATCGATGCTCTGAAGATTGTTTACCTCGCCGTATCTGGTGACGGCAACAGCGCGCATAGTTGAGGTTTGGGAAGACATAATCACTCTTCTTTTGTTGATCGTTTGCAGGTAGACTTCGACAGGATTTGTTCCAGTCCCATCATATGTGCTATTATATCTACCCGCTGATACACGTCAATATGACTGACTTGTGTGACGTCATACCGGCAGATCCACCTCAACTTCGAAGATGAAATAACTCTGAGATCTGAGAGCGTGAAGTTGTAGTAGGTGTTCATATTCTAAAGGGTACCTCTTGTATCCAGAGACACCACGATGTGCCAAGACGTCAGTCGTTGTTTGGGACTGCCCGACGAGGCTTCCAAGTTCCAACGTCTACCGGCTTAAACATCGGCCTATGTCGCGTGAGGAGCTCCACTTGGGGCGGGAAAGGCTCCGAAGTGAGAGGTCCACATTCCTCGTAGGTTCGCATACCTTACTCATGTCTCCTGAAGATCTCAACTTGCATCATCTCCAGATGACGACGC
The DNA here is from genome assembly GCA_027946375.1 of Neodidymelliopsis sp. IMI 364377. Classification (NCBI taxonomy): domain Eukaryota; kingdom Fungi; phylum Ascomycota; class Dothideomycetes; order Pleosporales; family Didymellaceae; genus Neodidymelliopsis; species Neodidymelliopsis sp. IMI 364377. The sequence goes on from JAPEUT010000373.1 coordinate 12,731, forward strand.
TTGAATGCACATCACCTGGACGACGCAACCAAAGAACGTGCGCTCGTCTTGAAACAATGGGGGGCTGGCATGCAGAGACCAAAGCATTTCTGCTCGAGGGATGGATAGAGGACGGACTCGAGCACGCGAGCTCAGCCATGCCGTAAAGCCCAGCGCTATGAGGTAAGCAGCCCTTCTCGCTAACCGGCACTCGGTCCCTTTCGTGTATCGTAACTCGAAACACACTTGGCCGCAGATCGCGCCTTGACACGACAGCAAACGAGCAACACGCTGCCAGGTTCTCCTCAGCAAGTACATCTGCCAGGCACCAGGCACCAGGCACTACAACACGCAGAGATGAGCATGTGGACAAGCAACTGTAAGCTGGCAACCGACTCTCACACGCCTTACTCGAGAAGGCTAGGCTCATGCAATCATCAGCCTGCCGAAGGAACTAGGCCCATGCACCCGTGTGGAGTGATAAGGCGCGGGCGCTGGGTCGTTTTGGGCGTGCCTGTTTTTCTGGTGTGCCCTTCTGGGAACCAGCAATTCGGCGTGGCGCTGCGTTGTATTGGATTTGTGCATGTTAGACGACCGGCAATGACGCCTGCTGTCTTGGAGAGCGATCGTCGACGTGCGAGCACACAGTATTTGGACATTTCGCAACCCCAGGACACCCCTGCAACGGCGGTGCAGCTACCATGATCGATGGCAGAGGGACCGTTTTGAGGCTACGACCACTTGCGGGGGACAGGACCCTTTAATAAGGCCCGAGTATTAATAGTCGCAGGAGCATCGCGGTGAGGGTTTCAACAAACAGTGGCAGGACCAGCGAAGGTGGTCGAAGGCTTCACCGCGCAACGCAGCTGTGTGCAATTTGCGCCCCAAGAGCCCAAGACGCCCGTAACTGCGCCGGAGTGAGGGCGCACAGACGCGTCTTCGTATGCTAGAGTTTGAACACATGTGGGGTCGGTGTTGCTGGCTAGCTGTACAGGACGACACAGCGGGCGCCGGGGACCAAACAATGCATGATGGGCAGCGACGTTGACACCGGCGCGCCCTCCCTTGACATGTGTCATCTTCGTCGGCGTCGACGTGTGAAGCAGCTCTCGTTTTCTCTCTACTCTCTCTCTGCTCGCTCAGCTGCAGTTCCCGCGGCGGCAGGCTCCCACGACACGATAAGGTCCCTGGTCGCTGTAGCTGGCAACAGACAGCGCTAGCCGTACCCTTACCAGATCGCAATTTACTCCGCTGCACGCAGAGGTCGCACCGCAGCTAACAGCACGGGTTCCTGGGCGGCTGCGAGCATCCATACCTACTCTCCTCTGTTTTGTTCCTGGCCACGCACGCTGTCTGTCCTGGGCATCTACACGCTGGCTGCACACACTGGCTGCAGCAGATTCCCTCGAGCATTACAGGTGAGGTGCGCGCTCTCGTTTCACCGTGGGCGCATCTGAAGCTGAAGCCGCTTCCCCCCTCCGACCACGTACACTAGCGCCAATCACCAAGGAGACAGCCACGACGACGTCGGACAGCCTCGAAGCCAGGCACGCGAGCACCCGCCCTGCCACTGCACCCCCTCCAAGCCCCCCACCACAGTCGCTGAGCGATTCGGGGCATGATGGTCGACGCACGCCTCGAGGAGGCCGGCAACAAACTGCTGTCCAAGAGCAGCCGCTGGCGGACCAAGTACTTTGCCAAAGACGACGCCTCGCCCGAGGAGCAGCCCAAGACGAAGCGCGCCGACACGTTCAAGCTCAACGACGACGTCAACGACTTCCTCAAGCCCTCGACCGACAAGGCCACGGCCCAGCAGCACGCCGCCGCCGCCGCCTTTCTCGCACCCAAGCCCCGCATCGATGTCGCCAGCGCCCAGCGCTGGCCCGGCGCCCAGGAGATATTGAGCAGCGCCGCCGCCAATGGCAAGAGTCCTGGCCCTGGCGGCTTGCGGACAGGCACGCGCAAGAGGGGCCTCACCGTCAACTTTGCCCGCGCCCAGCCCGACGTGATTGGCCATGGCGGCGACGAGTGCGAGGAGCCGTCGCTCGAGGTCTCGCGCCGCAAGAAGGCCAGCAGCGTGTCAGACATCGACCGCCTGCAGGCGCAGACCGTCCAGGACGACGAGAACGTCGGCGCACGCACACCGCAGTTCGACGGCATGGCCCGCTCCGCCTCACAGTCATCGCAGACAGCTGCGCCACGAAACAGCTTCACGCGCACCCTCACCAACCAGGGCGAAATGTCCCCGCCGCTGCAGAAGAAGCTCGAAATGGGCAACATCAACACGTACGCGCATCCTCCGCCGCCGGCCCCGCAGCGCATGGGCCCAATGGGGCTGGGAGAGCGACCCAAAGTGCTCTCGAGAGCACCTACTGGCTTCGACCTCATGCAGAACGAGCCACCTGCCGCACGCCGTCCTAGCAAAGATTCTGCGTACTCTGCTTACTCGCAAGACTCCGACAACAATGTGTCGCCTATAGTAGAGAAGAAGGCACCCGTATTACCGCCCATGCGCGAAGAGGACGACGACTTCCGGCCGAAGCCTCTCAGGCGAACGCAGACAGGATTCACCGACATTGGCGACGAATCAGACAACTCGCTCGAGACTGTGCCGTCGGCCCCGCAAGTACCACGGCTACCCGAGATGCGCTTTGTCGAACAAGAGGAGGAGTCTCCGTTGGAGTCTAGAGCTCTGTTAGCCGAGCGCTTTCTGGAGAGCGAGCCAACAGAGGCAGACTCGTTCTCAGCAAGGGTGAAGCACAGAATGAGGGCAGAGGAAGGGCGCGCCTTGCACGAGGCCGCACAACAAGCTCAACATACAAAGCACGACTCCGATGCGAGCTCGATGCAGTCAGATCCATTTCAGGTGGGAACACCGCCATCCACCTTCAATGCCTATATGGCCGGTCGATCGCCACCAGCAGCTCCACCAGTACAGCCAACTCAACAGTCGCCACCACAAAGTCGACAAGCCCAGCCACCGCAACAGTCACCGCCGAGGGGATTGGACGCAGAAGACCCATACCGCTCAAGGGCACGGGGACCGTCGCCAGGACGAAGGCCAATGCCGCCGGGCACATTCCCACTAGACACTGCTCCACATCATCCATCGTCCTCAGTGTCGACTCATCAGAGCAGGCCATCTGAGACATCACAGACACGATCGTCGCCTGGAAGATCCGAGATCTTCTCTGCTTCAACTGCGTCGTCCGTACAGCAAACACCAATCACCATGGAAAAGGTACCCTTCGCACCCCTTACCCAGAAAACTAGCCTGCCGGATGAGCTTCATCTGGACACCCCACAATCCGCGCAAGCACCCGCACAGATAGCACCGCCACCAGCCCAAACACGAACGCAAGGCTCGTTCTCACACTCACAAAACTCATTCTCGCAGTCTCAGGGATCACAAGGCTCCATCTCGCACCCTGCAGAGCCGGCATTCACTATACGGCCAAGACAAGACATTAGCATGAGGCTCGGAGGCTCGCTTGCACGTTCAGATACCAGGCTGCTGGGCGATTCTGCATTCAAAGATTTCGCCGAGCGTGTCGTACACATGAGAGGCATTTTCGAGCTGACAGCACAGCTTGGCGGCGCAATGTACGACCGTTCTCCTACGCTGTGGGCACGGGTCGCGACATGGTGGTTTCTCAAGGGCCGTGCCGGCATGGAAAATCTTATCAGGAGCCGCCCTAAGACTGCAGAGCCGCAGCAAGAACGCCTAACTCAGCCGCACGTCGATTTGGCCAAGGCCTGGTGGATATGTGCCGAAGTGTTACCCCAACACCCCAAGCTGAGCCAGTACACAAGCCAAAGCCCCGATGCCTCGCTTGACATGGCTAGAAAAGCTGGGGATACTCAAGCCATTGAGGCTTTCGAAATTAAGAATGCAATCTTTCACTACATGAAGTTGCTCACAGGCTCAATGAAAAAGCATCAGAGCATGCCTCCGACCCAGGCTCTGATCCAAGGCCAAGATCAGTCGATCTGGGAGGAATATCCTAAATATGCTCCTGATGCCGCCAGTGTGCTTTCAGGTATCAAGTACAAGCACACAAGGAGCGCGTCTCAGTCGGGACAGCCAAGTGTGTCGCAGTACATGCCTCTGACCGACACCAAGAATGAGTTCTGCTACTTCAGAATGTTCGCTAGAGCCACCATGTCGACTGATGATGTTAACACCGACCGTGCCATTATGTCTGCCGCCATTACCGTACTACGTGCCAAAGAAGATTACTCCGTTAAGCTTGCGATTTGCAGTCAGAATGAAGACATCAACCTCGTCATAGGGACGAACTCGGCTCTAGGACCGACGTGGAAGGATGTTAGCTGGAAGAAGCAGTCGCGCCAACTCAGCCTTCAACTGCATCACGGTTTCGTCCTCAACCTCGAGTTGAATGAAGGTGATTGGCGTAATCTGTGGGCTATCGTGGACCACACCAACCGTGTTGAAGCGAGCATGAGAGAGCGGACCAACGAGCGCTTTTCGTGCAAGCTTTACCTGCGCGAGGCGAGCTACAAAGATCCCGCTAATCCGTCAGCATTCCCACCAGAGCGAGTGCACGGATGCAAACTAATGGTCTTTGAGAAGTTCGAGCGCAGCAGCGAAGGCACCGGCAAGCGAAAGTTGCACCGAGGCTACAGGCTGGTGCTGGTCACGGCTCAGAAGAACAAGCAACTAAGTTTCGTCGAGCATGAACTAGGCACAAAGCAAGAACCGATGAACTTCGAATACGTGACCGAGAATGATCAGTCGCCAGCAATGAGGCTACACTTTCGCGAAGGTGCTGCGGAACAGCGACCCAGGTTGTGCACTGTGCATCTTGTGTTCCAGGACGCCAACGACCGCAACCACCTCTTCGGCACTTTCACATCTATGAACATTGCGCCAGGCGAGATGACCTTTGCTCAGGTACCTCTGAAGAAGTTCAGCATTGAGAGCGCCGACCAGGCAGATGCGTTCAGTGGCAGCGGTAGCCGCGTGCTCGAAAGACTACAATGGCAGGAAGCGAAAACGGTGAACCAGGACCCCGAGGCTGCAGGACTGGAAGCTGCACCGACTGTCATGAGTGAGAGTCTGCGAATCGTGTGCAGGCATAGCGCCGGTATCATCTCAGACCGCATGAATCTGGGTAAGCTGTCCGTTGTGAATGTCTGACAACCCCAACTAACGTCACCAGGACCCGGTGAAATCCTCGTTCGCCTCCCGACCGATGGTGCCCCTGATCTCACACTCCTACGCAATCCTCAGCAAGACATGGCGGTGGCGGTGGACGGCAACCGAACCGACAAAGACGTTCCGGACGCCTTGGCTGAACTCCTCCGCACATTAACCAATGCCTCCACAATTCGCCGATTAGCGTTCAACTCTTTCAAGGACCTGCACGCCTTCCAGCTCGCAGTCACTGGCTTTGATGTCAGGTTTGACGGGTACGCAAAGAATATCCTTGCCTGACCGATGCCGTCTGATCACCGCTAACTCTCCTCAGCATCGCCTCGACATTCTCCATCTCCCGACGACGCATGGTAGTCCCCATCTACAAGCAATGGACCGCATCGACCATCCGTCTCCAGATTGTCCACCAAGATAATCTCGTCCAGCTCCTCGCTTTCTTCGAAGATTTCTCGCACGCCGACGCCATGAACTTCCGCCTCTCCAGCATGGACACATTTGAGAAGAAGGATTCTGGTGGTAAATTCGGACTCAAGCTGGTCGATGCAAAGTTCGCGCTACCCGTCGACCAGCGCAGGGGCGAGGGTAAAATGCAGAAAGCCGAGGGCAGGCTGACAGGTTGGGTCGGCACCAAGAGGCGGTTCGTCTGTCTTGACGAGATTGAATACCCGGGTGAACACGATGACATTCTTATCATGTTCGATACAGTAGAGGGTAGGTGGTATCCACGTCCAAACAAACGCACGACTAACAGTCCAAACAGCTCGAGATCTCTTCGCCGACGCGCTGCCCGCCGCGACCATGGAGCGCAAGTTCACCGTTCGCCGGAAAATCTAAATCGCGCACCACTCAACTCCCGTCTCGACCCGCTCTCACCATCTTCCTCCACCGCATCCGCATCCTCGTTCCGGCTAGCCGCACGAGGCTTACTCAGCTGAAACTTTTCCTTTGTTCTCCCATCTCCTTCGCATACAAAGCATCATCTGGACCAGCGGCACGCGGTCAGGCATACCAGATCCCAGGCGTTTAAACGGCATGTGAAGATATCACTTTTTGCTTCTCAATCCCCAAATCCATTCTCATTCTTGTTTATTGTGGTTGTCTGTTGTTGGCCGGTACTGCAGTACCTTGCCACGGTACTGCGCTTACTTGATTGATTGTTTGATTGTGCGTGCGTGCGCGTTTTAATCTTTAGTAGCTCGGCTCGGCTCGGCCTGGCTCGTTTATCTGCCCACCTCCCTTCACTTCCCTCAAAGCATGTAGAAGGAAAGAAGGGAAAACCGCATGACCAGGCGTCAGTGAATTGGTCCGTCTGCTCGGTTTAACTTGCTGGCTGGCTGACAAGCACAGCAAAGCACAGCAAAGCACAGCAAAGCACAGCATGGCATATTCGGCATAGTCCAGTAGAATTCCCTTCCCCTATCCTACTTTCTCTATCTCCTCCCATCTGCGGAGCTGCAAGTCAAGGACGCAGGCTGTTAGCTTTACCCTTTTTTAGCATGTATATAGCATACCTTAACTTGACTTAAATTAAGATAGTTAGTTTGCTAGAAAAGAGAGAAATGTTAAGTTTTTTTTTCTCTTCTTATCTTGTCTTCTCCTATCTTCTCTATCTTATCTTATTATAATATCTTCTTTTACTACTAATATGTTAAGATATATAAAACTACTATTATTATCTTAGAGCCTTAGAGAGAAGTTAAGAGGGGAAGTCTATATCGTATGCTTTCCTATTACTATCTGTTTTAGTATAATAGGTGAATTTAGTTTAGGTTTAGATCTAGTAAAGAAACCTAGTTTGTCGTCGTACTATGTATACACACCAAGTAAGTAGCCCAAAATTAGGTATACAAGTGTAATGCAAGCACTTCTAGTTTCTCGAAAAACGTTCATTAATTTCGTGAGGGATAGAATATAGTTACAGAGCCATTGTTTACTAATTTCACAGCGCGACGATAGATGGGGCGTGTCCAAGACTGTGATACAATGCAGAGAAAGAACGCAGAATTCGCAGAGTGTGCATACAACGCCAGGTAAACGCCAGAGAAGGTCCGCCATGGGCAGAGAGAGCACTTCACAACCAAGCAGAACCGAGCCGTGTATCCAAATATACTTTCGCGATGATGATTGAGGAGGAGGTTTCTTGTTTCGCGGGCGAAATGCGGGAAGATGATGAGTGAAGACCGACCGAGACCATCCGAGTCGGTATGCAGTAAAGAAATGGTGAAGATGAACTCAGAATGTCCATCCCGCTGGACTCGCGTTGGCATGGGATAAGGAGAGAAAAGGGAGCTCAGCGCCAGACACCCTTAGCACCTGGCGCGAGACTGCCTCGCACAGACGAGTTGCTGACGACGCGGATAGGAGCGCGGTTGAGTGTACCGGCTTCCCGTGGCCTGTCCTCGCCAGAAACCGCCACTGTTGTCCGTCTCGCAGCACCCTTCATGATTGGGGCCGAACGTGGGCTCAGGACACTGGGTTTCCACTCTCCGTCGTGGTTATTCTTGACCATGCGACGGGCTGCGCTGGCTGAGATTGAGTTCTCGTTGGGAGGACTGGACGATGTGGTGCTCGGGCTACGCTGGCGGTGCGTTCTGTTCACGGGCACTGCGTTTTTGGTGGTCGACGAGCGGCGCTTGATGGCTGTGCGGATCTGGTTTGCTTCAGAGCGGTCCACGGACCAGTGATCCTCCTCTGCGGCGGACGAGTTGGCGCTGTTGTCTGCTGTTGTGGAGTTCTCTTGCGCAAGTTCTACATTGCTCAGAGCAGATGGGCGGACTGTGTTTGTGCCAATCTCGCGCAGAGGCGAGGTGTCAGAGTCCGAACCATAGGCACTCCTAGCAGACATCATAGGCGATGCATCAGCCTTCTTGGTGAGAAATCCAGCTGCAAATCGGCTGGACCCGGAGCGAGGCTTGATGTCCAACGATGTTGTGGGTGGAGCGGGTATCGGTGAAGAGCCTGCTTCGTTGGCTATTGGCTCAGGAACGTAGGTCGAGAACGTAGGAGGGGGCAACTCGATTGAAGAGGTTGTCGGTGTTCCTTCGACGTGCTCTGGGGTTTTGAAGTCGGCCAAGGTACCATTCTCGTTGTCGTCACGCCAGCGAACGCCTCGCTTGGCTTTCGAAGGCGATGTTGGCCTCTTCTTCACTGGGGAGAACTGAACGCCCTTCTTCACTGCCACTGGCTTCTTCCTCCGTGGCGATGCCTTCATAGGCGACGAAGTAAGATGTGGCGCATCTGCAAATGATGGCATAGGAATCGACTTGACGGGCGAAGGACCCATGACATTGACTGGCTTCCGTCTCTTGGGTGTGCCTCGGTGGCTCGGTGCGAAAAACTCTGTGACGGGCAGTCCGCCGTCGGGACGAATGACCTGAGCAGTCGCACTTGTGCATGCGTTCATGATCTTGGTGAGCAACTTCCTGGCCGTTTCGACTGCTTGGGCTTCGTCCATCTGTGTGATCTGGCTCAAGATCGTGACAGTCTCGATGTGTGCTTGTACGAGGACCTGCACAGTTGCTGCATCGCCGCCCTTCTCCTGCTCCAGCAGAACACTGAGAACTTCTCGTTCTGCGTTTGTCTTTAGGAGTTGATACTCCCGGTTCAAATTTGCTGCATCGGGTCCGTCTGCGTTCCCATCAATCTCGGCCAGTTGTCTCAATCCAAAGCTGAGGGCAGTGTCGAGCTTAGACGCCCATGTCGATCGCTCAAGCCGCCGGTGATGGTGTTGTCGCGATTGCTCGAGTTCGGCCGAAATTCCAATCGCCGTGTCTCTCATTGCCGTCACCTGGGTGGGCATGTCCTCGCTCTCGCGCATGTCGTTGACGGTATCGAACGCCGCCACCCATGCGGAGACGAGGGAAATGCGCTTCTCCGTGTACTTCAACGTCCTCATTGTGTTCAGCCTGTCTCTGCGGTCTGTTTCCGAGTCTGAATAGGCCTGTCTCAAGCGTATGAAAGCGTCCCGCATAATGCCCTCCTTCTTGTCATTTTGCTTTTGCAACTTGGCCAGCGAGGCGCCATCCGAGTCCTTTTGCTTCTTCATCAACTCGTCGATGAGCGCTCTCTGCTCGTCGATCTTCTTCAGATAGTCCTTCACGTGGCGGTTCACATTAAAAACGTTCTTGGTGACTTTGGTCTGGATGTTTTTGGCGCGGTTGGCGTATCGTAGGGTGTTTTGCGTTTCGTCGAAATGGACGCTGGAGGGGCTGACGCAGACAATCATGACGGTTTTGCAGTTTCCACCCAGGGAGAACTTCAGCAGCCGAGTGAGCTTGGAGTTTCGGTAGGGAATGTGGTTGTGTTTGCGGGCATCGCACAGGGCGTTGATGCAGCTTCCTAGAGCCAGCAAAGACTTGTTGATGTTGGCACCCTCGGTCAGACGGGCGCCCCTATTCTTGGTTGCACTCGCGCGCTCGCTACCAGCCAGATCGATGATGCTGAGGGTGGCCATGGTGTGTGGCTCGTTTACGGAGGCGTTGCGGTCTTTGGACGAGACGTTGATCTGCAGGACGGCGTGTGATCGTGACGAGGTGGCGTTGGCTTCTGTGGGGGACATGGTGCGGAGGTCGTTGCCACGGACAATCATGTCCATGACCTCGTTGACCTGGAACAAGGGTCAGTCATCCATGTGAACTGTAACCATTGGGAGACTTACATCTTGTGGGCGGTGGCTGGTGAGGCCTGCCACCGACACGGCCTGGTTGGAATCCTCACGCAGCATCAGGTTCGCCTTGCTGCCGCCCTCGACGAGCAGATCGCGGATGGTCTCGTTGTAAATCTCCAAATAGGAGAGGGTGATTTCTGTGACCTTTTCCTCGTTGCGCTCGTTGATCTTCTCGAACAGCTCCTGCATGGTCAAGAAGATGATGCCCGGGTCGCTGGACGTGCCGGTGATGGTGTGTGTCTTGCCGCAACCGGTGGCGCCGTATGCAAAGACGGTGGCGTTGTAGCCCTCGAGGACATTGTCGAGCAGCGGCTTTGCCGTCGACTCGTAGATGTCGGCCTGCGAGGTGGTGTCGTCGAAGACGCGGTCAAAGGCAAATGTCTGGTCCTTGACTCGCTTCCCCTGTGGCGCATACGAGCGGCCGACCTTGTGCACGGGATTGTCCTCGGGCGGGTCGAAGATGCTGCACACATGTTAGCGCTGACCATGGCGAGGTCGTGTTTTGGCG
>JAPEUT010000374.1:0-23024 GCA_027946375.1 Neodidymelliopsis sp. IMI 364377
GGTTGGTGCTGGGGTGAAGGACGGGGGGAAGGTGCATGTGCATGTAGATGCGAATGTCGAGAAAGAGAAACAGAAAGACGAAAAGGAACAGAACCCCATAAACACAGCAACAGAAACAGAGACAGAAACACAAACAGAAACAGACGGAGAAAAAACACCCACCGCCACCGAAGCCACCGGAGCCACCGATCCGCGCGAACGCGACCGCGAAGACGACGAGGCATTCGAAAAGCGGTTCCGAGAGACGGAGAGGGCGCTGCAGGAGCGGTTGGCCAAGTTGAGCTTGAAGCTCGTGGGGGAGGAAGTGGGGAGAGAGGCGGAGTGAGGTTCTGAGACGAGGGAGTGGGTGATGGTGAATGCGTTTCTTTTCAATACCCGGATATGTATGATGGAGGAGGTGCAGGTGGAGAGAATAGGTCAAGGTCAAGATGGTGGTCAGGTCAGGTCAGGTCAGGTCAGGCAGTTATGAATACAAGAAGCGTCACGAGATTTCCTTAGCGGTGAAAAGTCAAAGAGAAGTAGTATTGTACACTACACTCAACTCCCACATCGACCATCCCACACAAATAGTATGCAAAATATAGTACAACAAAACCCGCTACACACACATGTCATGTCACAGGACTGACTCAAGCCGAGGCGCTCTTAAACGGATTCACCTTGCCCAACAAGCCCAAAACGCCCGTCTTCTGCTCGACGGGCTCGGCGACGGCGGTGTAGGGCTCGGGAGAGGGGTAGGCGTTGTCGCCGACTTCCGTGTCTGGTCGAAGGGCGCGCAGAATGCTGCTGACCTCGTTTCGCTTCTCGATTTCGAATTCTTCGGCGGATAGGTAGGCTGTCTGCTCGCGCACCCTGTTCAGGGGGAGGGCCTCGTGGGCAATTGCCTCGGGCCATGAGCCGGCGGCGTAGAGGGCGTCTTGCATGTCGGCCCACATGACGGAGACGCCTTCCAGGGTGTAGGGTGTGGGGAGGGTTTTCTTGAGGTGTTGCGGGAGGACGGAGCGGGCGATGTAGTGGTTGCGAGAATCGACTTGGTTCTTGGCTTCAAAGGCTTCCTCAAGCGTCGCAATGTCGGCTTGGTGGCGCTCCAGCAGGTCGGCGTCGAGGGCGAGGTCTTGTTGCGAGCGTGTGGGGTCCGGGTTCTCCAGGGCGTCCTTCAAGACGCTCGCCTGCTGGTGCAGCTCGGCCAGTTTCTCGTCGGCGCCGGCGTCGTTGGCGGGTGCAGCCTTGGCGGTCAGCTCGTCCTGGATCTTCTTGAGCTGGTCGGCCTTGCGCAAGGCGTACTGGACTCTCCGCAGGCGGGTTTCGTGGCTTGAGCGAGCGGCCTCGAGGGCTTTCTGGTCGGCGTCTTTTTGCATGTGCTTCATCTTCAGCTTCTGGGTCAGGCGCCTGATCTCGTGCTCGAGCCACTTGACACTGTCGGCGCTCTTCTCCTTGGCCAGGGCGGCGTTTGCAGTGGCGTCGATGGAGGCCCACTTCTTGTGCATGAATTCAGTCGCCTTCTGCTGCTGGTCCTCGAGGGCGGCAGCCATGTCCTTGCCGTGTGTCTCTTGGATGCGCAGGACCTCGGCGACGTCTGCGCTCGTGTTTGCGCGCTGGTCCATGATCTTCTTGATCCTCTCCTCAATCTTCAGCTGCTTCCAGCCGGGGTTCGTCTTCTCCCACGAGACCTCGTGCAGCTTGCGGAACTCGCGCAGCTTGCGAAAGGCATTGTGGCCCTGTTCGGGGGTGGCAAAGGTGATGACACAGTGGGGGGTCCATTCGTCGGGGCGCAGGGTAGCGGGGACCGAGTGCTTGCCGATGAAGGGGAGCTGTGCGAGGTGGTGGTTCTGGGCGGTCAGCTGTGGGCTGGGGCTGGGAAGTAAGAAGTCATACATCGAGCAACTCCTGCAGCGAGTAGATGATCTGGTTGGTCTTGATGCTCCGGAAGACGTAGATGATCTCGCCGTGGCGGGCGGTGCCGTGGGGGTCGACGACGTCGCGCAGGGTGAAGGGCTTGATCGGGCGGACCATGGACTTGCCCGTGGGCAGGGGCTTCGCCTTGACGTTGACGACCGTCTGGAGCTTGACATGGCGCGGGTTGGACTGGCGCACGACGTACTGGGCGACGCGGCGCTCGAGGAGGCGGATGCGGCCCGACTCGAGGCCCTCGAAGGAGACGGGCGCGGGCGGCAGGCGGTACCGCAGACGGGCGAGGTTGCGAGGCATTGCGGAGATGCCGGTGGGCGGGCGGTGACAGTGGGCGTGCAATCTTTCGGCTGGTGGTGTTGGAAAGTTCCAATGGGGCACGGACCAACCGACGGCGGATGGACGTGGACTGCCGCGGACTTGACAAGCTCCAGCACACGACAAGACAGCCCAGCGCACCACTCACCACTCACCACTCACCACTCACCACTCACCACTCACACATCCCTCGGAGCCCAGCCATGCCGTGTGCGAGGACGGCCCGCTCTGCGCCTGCAATTGCCTCGACCACGACTGCATGCACCGAGGGCGGGTGAATCATCGCCGTCATCGCCATGGCTCACCAGGCAGCCCCAGCCCCAGCACCCGAGCGGCCGTGGTTGCTGCCCTACGTGTGTATCGCCCTACACCCTCCACGTGCTGCTGCCTCTGACCCCGCGTAGAACCGCAAGCTCAGGCACCTCCAGGGTCTCACTATTCGCAACCTGACGCTGAGCCTGCCACCCACACGCGCCCGCGGCAAGACAATCGACGACGACGCCCTCCCAAGCACACTCAAGTCGCCCACCAAGACACTTGCCCTGCGCGAAAGCAAGCCTCTCGCCCACTCGCGCTCGTCAAGCGACTTGGCCTCGATCCAGGATGAGGTCCAATTCACCACCAACCTCGACCTGCGCAACCCCACCACCCCCACACGACCTGCCAGGCCGACCAAGGGCATGCGCCGCCGCTCTACCCTCGAGTGGACCAACGCCAGTCCCCTGACGCGCCAGAAGCGGCTGCAAGACATCACAGCCGGCCGCATGGCTGACACCTTCTTCACACTACACATCGACGCCCACACGGATCCCGTGTACATATCCGAGGTCGTCGAGAAAGCCATGAACCCCAACTTCAAGTTCTTCGATCTAGGAGCCTGTCCCTCGCCCGTCACCCGCCTCGACAAGCTGACTGTCAGGATATGGGCCAAGAGCGAGTCCATGCAGAGCTGGCACTTTCTCATCGACTACACCGTCCACCTTGCTTCCCTGCAATTCATCGGCAAGACACTGGGCAACTTCCGCCATCCTCTCCCACAGAATTGCGTCCTCTTCCACATGACAGATGGCATATACACCAGCTTCACCGACCTGCCCGTGCAGGCGAGAACACGCCAGGAGCTGCTTGCACCGCCCAAGCAGAACCCTGGTAACAACGTCTTAACCTCGTCCTCATACGACGCACTTATGCGCCTCTCTACCCTCGACGACTGCATACAAGACGCCTTGATTACCAGAGACCGCATCGCAGACGAGATTGAGAGCATCCTGGAAGCGAACAAAGACGCCCTGTCCACCGTCGAGCAGGTGCCCGAGACGGAAGAGAGTCTGCGCACAGTGCAGCTTGCAGTAAGCGCAGAGAAACGCCGGGTGGACCTGATGCGCAAACGCCGAGACGACCTCCAAGCCAACCTGCAGACGCGACGAGAGAAGATGCAGGCTGGCCGTCAGCAACGTCTCCAGCTCTCGTCCGAACTGCCAGTGCGGAGGGAACTTCGCAAAGAGGTCCAAGAGGCCATTGAGACAGCAGAAGAAGGCATTGCTGGCCAGCGCCGGCGTATAAGCGAGGACCTGCTCAACATCTACCCCATCGATGCGCTGCCGGGCAAATCTCTCGCCTTTACCATACGCGGCCTGATGCTGCCCAATTCACACTTTGACGACGCCAACCAGGACGTCACGTCAGCAGCGCTAGGCCATGCTGCCCAGGTCGTCACTATGCTATCGCCCTACTTTTCTGTCGTGCTGCCGTATCCGATATCGCCACATGGGTCCACGTCGACGATTGAGGATCCTCTGGCCATGGGTCACAACAACGCAAACAACCCTCGCACATACCCTCTGTACATGAAAGGCGTCGTTCGCTACCGCTTCGAGTACGGCGTGTTCCTGCTGAACAAGAATATCGAAATTCTGTCCAACGCGCTCGGCATTCGGCCACTGGACATCCGACAGACGTTGCCTAATCTAAAGTATCTGTTGTATGTAGCTACGGCGGGCAAAGGCGAGCTTCCAGCGCGCAAGGCAGGTGGCATCAAGGGATTACTGCGGCAGGACGGCTCCACGTCTAGGAAAGGCAGCCTAGACAGCACAGCTACAAGTAGCAGTTTTGGCGGACCGACAGTCGAGGTGAAGAGCGACGTCGAGCACTCCAAGTCTAATGGCGTGAGGCAGAAAGTCAATGTCCTTCCCGGCAGCCGACTGAGGCCTGTTGGGTGAGCTTAATACTATTCATGCAACTTGTCAAATACTATCTATGCAACTATCCATCTTCTTCTGCATCGTGTGATGGACGTGTAGCAACACCAGCACAGTCAGATCTGACAAGCCACTGCTGATGTAAACCCCCTTTCCGCATCGAGTGTTAGTGTCCGTCTCCTCCGGCCGGCGCGCTCGTCGGGCAATCTTGGCATCCCGAGTCGCAAATTGCGGCGAGCTCGGGAAAGGAGCTGGATCCACACTGGCTTGGTAGTGGCCTTTTACCTACTACTCACCGTGCATGGTCGCAACTTTTAGTCGGTCGCATCTTTTAGTCGGTTGCATCCCACCGCATCGCACCGCGTAGACAAAGGCAAAGGCAGGCTTCTTTGTGGCATTTGGTTGTCTACAACACTTGGCTTTTCGACATCGGTTGGCTGGCGACAGATTCGAGCCTGACGACGCTACCAAATATTACACCACGGCGTTCTTGCAAGAGCTCTCGCCATGACGGAACCCTTCCCACCGCTCAACGGCGCGGCACCCAAGACGGAGAGCGCAGGCCTCGCCCGCAGGAGGAGAAAGTCTAGTGGACTGGGCGCCGACCTGCCGGGCGATGTCGACGTGCCGAGTTTTGCGACGAGCACCAGACTGGACGGCATGAAGGAGAGCTTGAAGAGCCCTGTTGGGGATGCAGTATGTCAAGTCAACACGCTACCTCACCATGCTAATCCCTGCAGAAACCCGTCCGCCGCTCGAAACGCAGGACCGTCCGCCGCGGTCTCTCCAAGTTCAAGCGCGCAATCGTCAGGCACACTTGGCTGCTCCCCCTCCTTCTTATCCTCGTCACGGCCGCCCTCTATCTCGTCTACCCGCACCCCTCCAACCCCATTGCAGCCTGTCTGTTTCTCTCGTACCCGCTACCGCCCTCGGACCCTTTCATCCCCGCCGCTGTCCGCGCAGACCCCGACGCGCCCACCCACTATGGCAAGGGCGCACGCGACTTTGCCTTTGTCGGCTTCTACATCATCGTCTTGAGCTTCACCCGCGAGTTCTGCATGCAGCGCCTGATCCGCCCCATTGCCATTGCCTGCGGCATCAAGGGCCGCGCCAAGCAGAGCCGCTTCATGGAGCAGGCCTACACCGCCCTCTACTTTGGCCTGTACGGGCCCTTTGGCGTCTGGGTCATGAGCCGCTCGCCCGTCTGGTACTTCAACACCACCGGCATGTACGAGGGCTTCCCCCACCGCACCCACGAGGGCGTCTTCAAGGCATACTACCTCCTGCAGGCCAGCTACTGGGCCCAGCAGGCCATCGTCCTGCTGCTGATGCTCGAGAAGCCCCGCAAAGACTTCAAGGAGCTGGTCGCCCACCACATCATCACCCTGAGTCTGATCTGGCTGAGCTACCGCTTCCACTTCACCTACATGGGCATTGCCGTCTACATTACCCACGACATCTCCGACTTTTTCCTCGCCGTGCGTCCCCTCGCCTTACCACTGCTGGCTCCATGCTAACCTCGCGCAGACCTCCAAGATCCTCAACTACGTCGACTCGCCCATAGTCGGCCCCTACTTCTTCGTCTTCATGTGCGTCTGGGGCTACCTGCGCCACTTCATCAACCTCAAGATCCTCTACTCCATCCTCACCTCCTTCGCCACCGTCGGGCCCTTTGAGCTCAACTGGGAGACGCAGCAGTACAAGTGCTGGATCAGCCAGTACATTACCTTTGCGCTGCTCGCGTCCCTGCAGGCCGTCAACCTCTTCTGGTGGTTCTTCATCTGCAGAATTGCCTACCGCTTCATCGTCTTCAAGGACGCCGACGACGACCGCAGCGAGTACGAGCCCAGCGAGGACGAGACCGAGCAGAGAAAGGAAGACATTAGCAGTGTGAACGCAAACAGCATCGCCACGGGGGAAAAAAGGAGCATCGAAAACGTCGACGCGCCCAGCACGCCTGTGCAGACAATCAAGCCCGAAGAACCAGGGACCATCGGGTCGCGCGTCAAGCAGAGGAAAAAGGGCGGCCTGTCTTGAGGCAGGATGCGAGTAGAGTAGATTATGATGCGAAGTGGAGTGGAGTGGAGTGGAGTGGGGGAGTGGGGGGTTTGGGAGAAGAAAGAAACAAAGAGAAAAAGGGTGGCATGAAGTGAAGTGAAGCGAATTGAACAGTATTGAACTGGTCTGAACAGAATAAAAGTGTCTGCATGTCTGCATCCACCTCACAAGGGAGGACCTTGATTCTTCAATTCCACCCATTGGATTAGTAAGGAGGTGCTTCTACATGTACATGCACTTAAACTTGAACATGAATATGAATATATCGATGATGGCTATAGAAAGCGTTTTTGTACATCTTTGAGATGAGAGAAAGTATATTATAGTACGTGTGTGTTTATTACTTTGTCCTATCTATCTAAAGTAATGCTAATCTAAGGAAGCCTAATCTAAAGCAAGGCAAATACACCTAGTATAAAAAAATTCCCAAAAACGTCTAAAAACTCCCCCATTAATGCCTTGAAAAGAATCTCGTAATAGATAAATAGGTAGCGGGGATCTAACAACTCCCGTTCTCTTTCTCTCTCCTACACAAGAATAACGTCGCAGACCCTCGACACCTCCCTTGAAAATAAAGTGAAGGGTGGAGAGAAGTTATGGTAAGAGGTTTAGATAACTAGAGAATCATCAACTTCTCCACCTCTACTTCATCCCCCCGTCGTCCCTCCTGACGATTCCACGCCGCGAATGTCAGCACGCCGCATGTGGCCCAGAGGAGGGGGATGGAGGATTCGAGGACGGCTGGTGGTGGTGGTGTTAGCGGATGTGGATGTGGATGTGTGGGAAGGGAGAAGGGAGAAGGGGAGGGGAGGATGCAAGGAAGACGTACTGGGTTTCTCAACCTGGCGTGCCATTTCTACCATGCGCGACGCACGACTGCTGGTACTTGTTGAGTTGTAGCGCGCGGTGCGGGTGGCGATGCGCGGGGTGATGCGGGAGATTGTGGTGAACATCTTGGGTGGTGGTGTGGTGTGGTGTGGAGTTGAGAAGTAGGTGTGTTGCTTATTTGCTTGTTTGTTTGCTTTATCGTCGCGAGGAGTACCTGGGCGGACGGCGCTGTTGCGTAGATGTGGTGTGGTGTGGTGGCGTGGAAACAGAACCCCTTTTGATGCTAAATCGTGGACAAGAGATGCAGATACCGAATCGAGCGAGCGAGCGAGCGAGTGGTAAATATTATCACCTGTGTACAGAAAACAAGATACAAGACCGTCTAGTAGGTAGAGAAAGTGAATGTGGGGAAAAGACGTGCGTGCGTGCGCAGAAACACTTTAAATAACGAAAACAGTGGGGGCCCGTCGTTCAGAAGCAAGGGATGGAAGGCGAAAGGAAGGCGCGAAGAATAAATTTGCTAGCGCAGGGGGCGGCGCGCGATCTGGGATTGGGACTGGCTGGGCTGTGGCGTTGAACGTACGGTAGGTACCCCGGATTGATAGGGTGTGGGGAAATAGGATGGAGCGGGGGTGTTGAGACTGCTGGAATTGTTGATACATTCATCGGGTTTGGATGGCATGACGAGTTCTACTTCTTGTTGCTTGTTCATCGCCTGTGTGTAGCTTCTTCTCCATCTGAACTTGCTGTACGAGGTACTTCGTGAGGCTCGACATCAGCTCGAGGCGAGACGCAGCGGCAGGGCTGAGCTGCTTCTGATTCGCACGCCGCCGCTGCTCCCTCCGACTTTCTGGACTCGGCGCCGCCTTCAGGTCGCACTAGCTCGCTCAACATCGGGATGAGGTGTTCTTGTGCCGAATTTTCCGAATAGTTGTGACGCTTTCTTCTTCTATTGACGTCTTATGTGGTTTCGGCATCCTGTATCGTCACACCCATAAGAACGGTCTTTTTGAACACGCTAGCCTCGACAACGACTAACAATTAGCATGCATGTCTGGTTTGTCCAAAGTCACGACGTGAGCAATGGTGTCACTGTGTGTGCAGACTTTCAGCTCAAGGAACCACAGAGCAGGGCGATGAAAGAAGTCGCAACACTCAACGAACCCTCACTCAGCTTGTGATCATGCCAAACATCCGCGCCGGCGTAATTGTGGCTTTATATGGGAAATCGAAAGAGATGATGATCAAGCTTGTTTGGAGTGCGAGAAAGGTCGTCTGAGACAGCAACTTGGTCCAGCTAACTCAAGGGTAATCCCCGAGCTTGCGATTCTAACTTTGATAACTCTCGATACCTTGTTCTAAGCTCGGGATAGGCCTTGCTTTCGACTCAAAAACATTTCTCGATGGGATAGCTAGCTTGAGTACGAGAAACCCTCATCAACACTGTAGATGCAGATCAACCTAAGATCAGGCCTCTGTGGATAGATTGAATGCCTGAACGTACAACGCAGGTCGAATAGTGAATTCGCATGGACAGCTTACCGTTGGATTACAGTGGTCATTCTTTACTGAGATGTTGTTCCTCCTTTACCCGAATGGCTTGCGCATAGCCTCAATATAAGATAGAGCACTTCTTCTTACCTTTACGTACAAGACAATAGGCAAAGATAACCTTGTTGGTTGTTTACAAAGAAATTTATTTGTACTAGTTAAACACTTGTGCAGCAGTACCCTATACAGCAACACAAAACAATAATATACTATCCTCTAGAGCTACTCAATAGACGCATAAGTAGTAAAAAGGGTATGATGTTATTACTAGATACTATCTTACAAATAGTAGCAGTGGTGCATGCGTGGAGCATACAGAGTTTTCGTATTCAACCAACAAAAACAAGGGAGTCTTCGTACAATAGAGATGCCTGGAGAATGCTCTGTTAGAAGCAACCTGGTAGTATAGAATGGAGTATGTACAACGCGTGTATCAACGTAAAGATCTGTTGATGTGAATTAAGAGTCTTTGATAGGCACTATCTCGTCGGCTCATGTTATCACTTGAATAAAGACAGACGCTTGTAGGCAGCACCTACTGCACCGTGACCGCAAACACTGCCTCCATCTTCAAAGCATGCGCTATATGATACAGTCAACCCCAGTGTTCGCGGGTGCGAAACTCTACGGTAAACCTGACGTGTCTATACACAAGCCCTCTACAGGTAAATGCAAGCGGCACATAGGTAGATATAACCAAAGAAGAGTCTGCATGAGATGAAATTGTTAGATTTGCTTACACACTAAACAGACTCTCACTGTTTATAATCCATAAGATACAGAGCGAGCTTCGGGTATGGTGTTCTCAAGCACAGTATTATCTAGCAGCCTGTTAACCTGAACATGCTTGTGGATAAGTGAAGCTATTCGTTTTTAATGGGTGAGATCTTGATATCTTTTCATGGTTTTGGACAGAAGACTTGGGTACGGACAAGAGCAACTCGAACATGCGCGCTATATTAAGCTTTGAAGCTCTGAGCAAGACTCTTCTAGTCTCGATGCACTAGAAACACTTTCGAATAAATGCCGATTGAAGTGGTCTGCCGCCTAGCTCACAGATCCAGTCTTTTGTTTTGCTTGTCTATCATGATCTTCATCATGCCTTCCTAACTCACCACTCCAGAAGATCAGTTGCTTGACTCGTATGTTCAAGTCCGAACGATGCTACACCCGTCGCTATTTGGCCCCACTGCAGTCACGGCTCTTGCTTTCTCTGTCACTTCTCCTGCCCACCTGTACCATCCATCTCAAGCTAAAAGAGTGGAGGAGCTGATCAGAGCGTACTCCCTTCCGCCATAGTCTATGCTTACTTACTTTGCGCATGACATTGGGAAAAGGAGAAGGTTCTGCTCGCTGCGATGACTCCACTCAACAACAAGAGCTTACCGACGACATGAGTTCACACGGTTCACTATTTGGACGACTAACGCTTTCGTTGCAAGGAATTCAACGATCTAAATGAGCAGTACGATCGGTCGTGCTGATGCATAACCTCCGAGAAACATCTTCCAGCCGAAGAACAACGGCGGTGGCTCTGCGGCTGTTAATCGCTCACATGTTGATTTGAAGCCCTCAAGGTTGTCTTCGGTCCAACTGTGGTGTCGTGAAACCAATGACTTCAGCAAGGTACCTGTGGTGCGAACCTTAAAAAAGCGCCATACCGGTAACGTAAATCGCCTCGGCTGCATCCGGATGCAAGTACCCTAACTATCACTTAGGCTGTTCACTGCGACACTAGCTTGTAACTTTTGGCCTAAGTTTTACCCGCAGTTCCAATATTAAGTTTGTTACGACTCAGATTTCGCGGCTATTTACTCCACAGATATCGATGGACCTGCGCGCAGGGCAAGCACTAAGCCCGAACGAATAGCGTGAATCATGGAGATCTTCGCGTAGATCTTCCGCCATCCCTTTCGCCCAACGCTGTTAAATTCAAAGGACCATGTGTGCTGCCAAAAGCGGAAGCGCAAGACCTACCGGCGTGCTCTCTGCACAGTTTAGTGCAAACACCGACCTGTGTGTTTCGAAACATTGTCAATAGGTACTGCTGGTCAGAGTGTCTCCTAAAATAGCTGACCTTCTCCAAGAATGAGCTTCGCATGGAGTATATATATTCTGCGCCAGTGTATCCTGACTGAGGCATCAACATTCGTTCCATCGCATCTCATCTCTCGTTCTATCATTTCTTTCAACCTTTGACCACAGTCTTTCGTTTGTGCTGAGCACTCACAATCTTTTCAAAATCAACAACTCGACGTTCGTTATTCACATACAATTTATCAACAAGAAAGCTTCAAGATGAAGTTCACTACTGCCACCATCATTGCTTTCATTGGGTTGACCAATGCTCTTCCTGCCCCTCACTACGGCAGCGATGCAGCTCAGTCTGCACCCCAGTACGGTGTGGATGCAACTCCATTGCCCGCAACCACCACCCCTTGTGCATGTGCTGGTAACAACACTCCGGTCATTACCAGCACTGTACCACTCCAAGATGGCCAGGGTGCACAGCCTACCGAGTCCGCCTATGGACCAGAAGGTGGTGAGACGCAGGTCCCTGATGCTTCCGTCCGACCCACTGCCCCAGCTGCTGCGCAGCCCAGCGGAGGATCTAACTACGGCTCCAGTGGAGGCCTGAACCTTGGAGGTAACTCTGGCGGAGGCTTGAACCTTGGGGGTAGCTCTGGTGGAGGCCTGAACGTTGGAGGAGGCCTCGACCTTGGAGGTCTTCTTGGTGGTCTTCTTGGTGGCGGCAAAGTGCCCGGCCTGAACGTCGGCGCTGGCGGAGGCCTCAACTTGGAGGGTGTTCTCGGTGGCGTCACAGGTCTTTTGGAAGGAGGTGGTCATCTTGATGGCTCTGGACATCTCGACATTGGCGGCCTCCTCGACGGTCTCAAGGGTACCCTTGGAGGTCTTCCCGGCGGTGCAGAGCTAGGCACTTTCTGTGACCAGCTCAAGGGCGCTCTCGGTGGTTCGGGCAATATCGATCTCAGCGTTCTGGTTCCTGGTCTCGAAGGCCTCTTGAGTGGATCTGGAAAGGTCGATTTGGGTGCGGCTCTCGGTATCGATGTCGGCGGCTTGATCAGTGGGCTCAAGCTCTTGCTCAATGCTTCAGTAGGTGCCTCCGGAGGTCTTGACCTCGGCGCCCTACTTGACCAACTGGAAGGCTTCCTCGCTGGATCTGGCCATCTCGACCTCGGTGCCGGCGTTGGCCTTGAACTTGGCGGCGTGATCGCTCAGCTCAAGACTCTTCTGGGCGTATCCGCATCCGCTGGTCTCGACATTAACGGTGTACTTGACGCTTTCGCTGGCTTCCTTAGTGGATCCGTTGACTTCAACGGCTTCATTGCCGCGTGTGGTAAGCTACCCGGCGGCAAGCTGTTGGTCAGCTTGTGCGGTCAACTCGTATCCATCCTGATTGGCCTTGGTATCGACCTGAACGCCATCGCCGGCCAGCTTGTTGGTGTTCTTCGCGGTGTTCTTGGAGGAACTCTTAGCCTTGGTGCTTCTCTGCTCTCTAACGCAATCCTCGACCTCAGCGGCCTGCTCAGTGTTATTGGCAAGGTCGGTGGCTCCGTTGGTGGCCAGGTCGGCGGTTCTGTTGGTGGTTCCGTCGGTGGCTCTGTCGGTGGCTCTGTCGGTGGCTCTGTCGGTGGCTCTGTCGGTGGCTCCGTTGGTAGTTCGATTGCAGGCAAAGTCGGCGGTCTGCTTGGTGGTCAGGTTGGCGGCGCGAGCAAGGTCGGTGGTGGTCTTCACTTGGGCGGCATGCTCAAGGGTCTCTTTGGAGGCAGAAACTAACTAGGCGAGCAAAATGGTAGTCAGAGGGGCTAAAAGACTAGATAATCATAATCGTAGTCACAAGTAATTTCTATTCAATATTCACAATTATCAACATCATTTTTGATTGTTTCTGTGGTTGATACACTACAATCCCGCTTCTGACTTGGTGTGACATTGGTACTGCGCTTCTTCGATATAACCACTCATGCATGTCAGCCTGTTGAGACGGTCTCGAGACTCATAAACACCGAGGAGATCTGAGTTGACAACGTGAAGGTCGCGTTAGCTAGAAATTGCGAGTCGTGCTGTCTACACATTGACGAGAGAAGCTCATAAAAACCGCCAATAGCATTTTCTAACATCTACGCAGCCGACTCTGCCGTACGGCACGATTCAGGCTGGAGTATTGAACGCAGATGGTTGCGGCCTCGAGCTGGTGAGATGCCCCGCACGATACTTCCTTGCTATCTGTTTGTTGGCGTGCAACAGGCAAAGCGTTATCGCTTATAACGTACACTAGACAAGCAGGCCTAGTGATTATTCTAGATGTCTAGTGGAACAGATTGCGCGATATGTGTCAGATCTAGTGAGTGGTCAACCGAACTGTGTGAGCGTTGACTGGCCTTCTAGCGGCCTTCTAGTCCTGGTCTTCCGCCTGCGCATCACTCCACGCAGTAGTCTTTGCGCCATAACGTCAGCACTCAAACCATTACCAAACACCAGTCCCAAGTAAAACAATAAAAGCTTGCATCCTGTAAGCAGATACGATATCTACCTCACGTCCTCCTGAGGCACGCGAGTAAGCAGCAGCTTAACCCGCTTGTCAGACTCCTTGTTGGTGATACGCCTTATCTCGTTCGCTTGTGTTCACCACGATGTTGATTGGTCTTGACGATGGGCCACCCTTATATCCGCTCCAAGCATGTGCAGGGGGCCAGCCTATCAATAGATAAGAGCTCCAAGCTCAGGTTGGCACGCGGCATGGAAGCTTAATCTAATACAAAGGATTGGCAGAGGGTCTACCACGAAAGGCAGGTCGTCAATTGCCTTGCTTGCATGGCTTACACAAGCTCATGTGAATGGTAGGATTGCAGTCTTGGCCTGCAAGTCTAGTCTCTGTAGGATTTACCGCTCACATTGATGTTCACCTCATGAGAGCAGTGCCCCGCTGGTGCCGCATGTCCAGTCAGGTGAGCGCGAGTTTATGTATTCACAGTCGCTCCTTTGACACTGCCAGAGCAACAGCTTTCCTCTTCGCAGTTGTTGTCAATACCTTCGGTTCCGCAACGATGACAACTTTAATCTTGTCCGAGGCAGATCGGTATGCCAACTTCCACTCATGTTACAGTAGCTAGAATGCTAATTGAGACAGGCTGCACCAACAGCTGAACCACCCCGATCTAGGGAACAAGACAACAGACCTAGCTGGCGGCGTTCTCAGTGCCACGCCTGATACCGTCCCAGAGAAAAGTTTAGTGATTGATCGCACATCCTCTTCGCAACACGACAAGGAGATCGTCGCAATCCACGACGACGACGATTATCCTCACGGCACGGCACCGACCGAAGAGGAAAAAAGGACATTGAGGAGAATTGGCGATCCCCTGCCAAAAGCGGCTTTTCTTGTAGCCATTGTGGAGCTATGCGAGCGGTTCACATACTATGGTGCATCTGGTCTCTTCCAGAACTATATCCAAAGACCTCTAGATGGTAGCGAAGGTCGTGGTGCTCTGGGTATGGGCCATCAAGGCGCCACTGGATTGTCTACATTCTTCCAGTTCTGGTGCTACGGTACGTCTATTTTGCAACAGCAGAACACACACAAGCTCATACTAACTGCATAGTGACGCCTATTCTCGGAGCTATCATCGCTGATCAATATCTGGGAAGATACAACACCATTCTGATCTTCTGCGGCGTCTACATTGTTGGTCTTGTAATTCTTACTACAACGTCCATTCCTGGTGCTCTGGCGCATGGCTCCGGCATGGGCGGCTTCGTCACTGCGGTCATTGTGATCGGACTTGGGACCGGTGGCATCAAATCGAATGTCGCTCCTCTCATTGCTGATCAGTACAGACGCCGCCAGATGGCTGTCAGCACGGATGCGAAAGGAGAGCGCGTCATCATCGACCCCGCAATTACGATCCAGAGGATTTACATGATTTTCTACTGGTGTATCAACATCGGTTGTCTCGCTCTGCTACCCACGCCTTACATGGAGCGTGATGTTGGATTCTGGTCCGCCTTTCTGCTCTGCACTTGCGTCTTCCTCGTGGGGACAGTGGTGCTTGTACTCGGAAAGAAGGTTTACATCGTACGCCCACCTCAAGGTTCGATCATCACCGACGCTTTCCGTGTGATATGGATGGGCATCAAGAACAGGAACCTCGATGCTGCCAAGCCGTCCTACCAGGCTGGTGTAGGCAAAGAGACGGGCAAGTCACGCTGGAACGATCACTTTGTCGACGAAGTGAAACGCTCACTCGTTGCCTGCAAGGTGTTCTGCTTCTACCCTATCTACTGGGTTGTCTATGGACAGTTTTCCAACAACTTCATCAGTCAAGGTGCCCAGATGCGGCTCCATGGAATACCGAATGACCTGATGCAAAACTTTGATCCAATCGCTATCATTGTTTTCCTACCTCTTATCGACCGATTTCTATATCCAACACTCCGCAAGATGGGAATCCCATTCCCGCCCATCAACCGTATCGTAGCTGGATTCTGGATTGCTAGCACAGCCATGATCTATGCGGCAGTCATTCAGCACTTCATCTACACCGCTGGTCCTTGCTACGACACGCCCTTGTGCGACGCTGATCTAGACAGTAATGGCGTGCACCAAGGCAACAACATCCATATCGCTGCCCAGACAGGAGCGTATATGTTGATCGGTGTTTCTGAGATCTTCGCTTCAGTCACGGGTCTTGAGTATGCGTATACCAAAGCGCCCCCTAACATGAAGTCGTTTGTGCAGTCCATGTATCTTCTTACCAACGCCTTCGGATCCGCCATTTCAGAGGGACTGAACCCTGTCTTGGTTGACCCTAAGATCCAGTGGATGTACACAAGCTTGGCGGTCTGTAGTTTTCTGGCCGGTTGCGCAATTTGGGTCCTATTCCACCATTTGAATGATCTGGAAGAGGAGATGAATGCGCTCGACAAGGATGTTGATGGAAAGACGATGTTGAGTAAAGATTAGTTCAGAATCTCTAGAATGTGACAGGGCAGACTCATCGGTGAGCGAGGTCCCTGCTCTTGCATCGGGCGTTGTGCCACGACACGGACTGCATCTGGTTTGGATAGGTTTCGAATCGACCAGAACGCGGGAGTGGTATTACAGAAGCTTGCAGCAGTAGATCGATAATGTATTGTAAGATTTTCTCTGGGGTTTGATCGCGTGGATAGCCGGTTGCGCAGTTCTTCTGCGCCACTCCTACATCAATATTTGTGATAGGTGTACACTGTGTACGCCGATACGGACGCAAGAGGAATGTGAATCATCTGTCTGCCCATCAACCAAGCCTCATCTCTGCGAATACATTTAGACAGACTCATAGGGGGGAACGATGTCGAATGGCGTGGTCGTATGTATTACTCTCGAGCACTGTCTAGGGTCTTCACTCCTGTGGCTGTATATGGAAAGACGTGATGTCTCTCTTTAGTAAACTGTATGAATATGTCGTGGTTATATAGAGCTTTTCTTATACATTTGGTATTTTTCACCATTTTAGGCGTAATCGTTATCCAAAGATGTCCATAAATTGCCAGACGCATCGATTAGGTAAACAATCTTCCACTTGATCATCCAAGTCACATCACACCTAGGCAACAACACCAACCCTATCAAAGTCAGGTGCATACGCGCTACCCACCCCCTTGATTACAATGCTGTTCGTCCCTGTTGTGCTAAATCCCGACAACTCAACAGCGTAGCTCTTCAACACGTCCTTGTCCCAATTGTAACCAGTGAGCGGGAAGCTGACTGTCTTCGCCGCGCCGCCGTTCACGCTGATGGAGGCGAGACGCTCGTTGTTACTGCCACCGAGATACCCGACTTCGGCGTTGATGTAGTCGAAACGCACGACCTGTGTGGCTTGCGATGTGCGGATGTTAGAGAGTGTCAGGGCACCGTTGGAGGGGCCGCCGAGGTTGCCGACCTTGTTGGTAGAGGTGCAGCCAGAGCAGCCTTGGATGTTGGCGCCTGCAGCCAGTGAGCCTGTCGAAGCGGAAATGTAGTTGTAGTTTGTGGTGGTGGAAGTGCGTTTGACGTTCGATAGGCGTAGAGCGAGAGAGCCATGCGCGTTCACTTGTTTGGAGTAGGATCCTGCATTCTGTGTGGTTTGACCTGACCATAAGTCCTTGATGGTTGCGGACTGAATGCCGAGTTGGGATAGCTGAAGAGAGAGGGTGCGGCCCGCGTTGCTGAGGTCTACCACCAGTACGGCAATATCACCGTTTGCGAGATCGCCAGACCAGAGATCTCGGTCTGAGGTCCAGCGTTGCTTGAGCGTGATGGGCTTGACAGCTGAGTCCTGGTTGATGGCCAGCAAGTCCTTGTTCTGCAAGACTGCAACAGCAGCGTTTGACAAGCTCGAGACGTCGGTGGAGATCATGAGCGCAGACTTCAGCATCGCCCAAGCTGCGAAGTGCGTAGCCTGCTCATCGAAAGTCATGCCCTGGTTGCCGACCTCGAGCAGGTCAGCATCGGCAATATGGCCGGGTCCAATGACACCAGACTGAGTAATGTGAACCGCCTGGTTGTAGATGCGATAGACGTTACCCCAGCCTTGCGCAATGTCATCTGAGAGACGGAATGAAGTAGAGATACCCTTCGTCCAGTCTTTCGGTCCTTGTAGACCTCCGGACGTTGAGAAGGGCGTACCCCATTGGCAGATCAGCATGCCTGGAATACCAACTCGTTGCAACTCTTTCCACATAACCCCGAATCGTGACGAGAAGTCGGTCCTAGGGTCTTTCGGCGCATTCTGGTTTGCGTTGGGACCATCGACATAGCAGTTGTCGTCTAGCAGACAGTCAGTCTATTCGTACTCGGCAAGAGAACATTGTGAGAACTCACACTTTAGGTATTCAGTGTTCAAGCTCTTGAAGAAGTCAGCGTCAACAGCTTCGTGTCCCAGCGTGCCCAGCACTGGACTCGGGACTTGTGGATCGCACATCCTCACTCCTGCATCAGAGTACATGGTCCATTTCATACCCTTGCTCCTCGCAAGATCGCTCAAGGGTTTCAAGCCGTTCGGAAATGCGTTCGTGTCAACTTTCAAGGCACCAGTGGTGGCATTACGCTGGCCATCACGGGAAGCCCATCCGCAGTCGATCTGGAAATAGTTATAGCCAGCACTGACGAAGCCACGATCAGCTAAGGCATTGATTGTCTTGGTGATACCGTCGTTGGTAGGGCTGCAAGACACTTGATTGTAAGAGTTCCAACCCAGTACTGGTGTTGACTGGAAGGACTGGGCTGCTGCGAGAGCAGCTCCAGATAGCGAGAGAAGTGCAAGATTTGGGCCAACCATAGCGGAAGAAATGGATAGTGATCGATGTCTGTATTGTTCGATGGAAGAGACCGTGGGCACTCTTTATACTGACTCTGTCCGAGCCATCTCGACGACCCCTGTCGGATAGTGTCCCTGAGACGATCCGGGTGACCTTCAGGGCCGCCATACCTGTGCCTTTGGCAAGAGTACATGTCGGGATCCATCCTGTTTGTAGAACTACAAGCGTATAGATCTGCACGCTGTCCTAGCTATTGTGTCACTATACGAGGTCTTCGAAAGATCACTCGTAACAAAATTCAATCTGCTTTCGATCAGCGATATTGTGGGAGACCGATTGACCTGCTAGCAGATTGCGTTAACACTACACGGAGATGCTACTCGTAGCAGAGCCCAACCACGCAAAATTGACGGTGGCTAAACTCATGTCAGCATGTATTCATGAAGCAGTATGTATTTGATGCATAGCTAGGATAGCCATGCACCTACTGCTACTGGTTAGTGTCTGTCACTATAATCATGCCGCTAGGGCAGTACTCCGGGGCCCCGCAATCGTTTCTCGGTGAAGCTCCGATACTGCGGGGACGGCTTTCTTATGCTTCGTATTGGCGGAAGCGATACCCTTTATGCGATGTTTCTGAAGACAGAAAGGTTCAAAAAAGAGGGTGGCTGATTCTGTATTTCTTGGCGTATGAACTCAAGTCACCTTCAGGGATTTGTGAATTCTTTCCGTTATTGAGCATCCTGCAGCTGACGCTTTTTCTACTTAGACGCCTCCTGGACCTTCTTGTAGGCCTGCTTCACCTCTTGCAGTCCCTTCATCTTATCCAGCCACTTCTTGACCGTAGGATAGTTATCCAGCGGCACTTGGGCGTACTCGTGTTGTCGAACCCACGGTTCGTAGTGAGCATCGACAGACGTGATACCGCCAGGAAGTACGCTTTCGCCGTTGGTCTTCTTGAGCTGTCCTTCCAAGACTGAGTAGCACCGCTCCGTCTGCTCAACGTAACGCTTCAATGCATCTTCGTTCTTGGCTGGGTTGTAGTGTCTATACTGTGTAAGTTACCGGTAAACTCAGAGACGAGTTATATCTAGACACATACCTGTACCAGTTTGTCTGTCCCGTCATCGGTCCGAGAGTAGTTAGGAGGAAGTACTCCCACTTCTCGAAATCCACAATGTCTTGTACTGATGGCTTTCCACCGCTCGCACTCTTGGGCCCTAGCTTCTTTCCATCGACATCATATTGCCGACGAATATAGTTCATGATAGCACCACTCTCCCAGCTGACGACGCCTGTGTTTGGGTCCTCGAGAGCAGGAACTCGGCCATTTTCATTGATCTTTAAGAACGCGGTGCCCTTGACACCTTTTTCGGGGTCGTCGCCAAATTCCCAGGACTTGACCTCGTAAGGGATGGAGAGTAATTCGAGGGCGATGGCGATCTTGAGTGGGTTGGGTCCTGTTGCGTGGGCGTGGAGGATGAGGGGCTTAGTTGGGTTGGACATTTTGAGCTATGCGTTAAGGAGGTTGTCGATGCTTGATTGGAGTTAAAGACTCACACAGAAGACGGCCTCCTTCTTGCTTTTGATGTGCTCTTTTGTCATCATGAGCCAAGAGCAGCATTAGTAACCAATGATGGTGACGTACACACGCTACTCCACCCACCATAATTTCACGGCGTCCATGTTTTAAACTGCACTTCCAATGGTGAAGAGATATTCTCTCGGGTATAGACTCCATCGATGCATCTCGACGTGTTTCTCGTCAGCCATGCATGACCAAAGCTGTGTCGCGCATCCTCCCTCATCGCATCCTCGACCCCTCATTGGCTGTATGATGTACTAGTCCTTCACAGCAGCAGATGCAGACACTGACACCATGCAACTTTGCCATTCTCTGTGCTCAATGCAGTTTGCTGGTGATATCAAATTCAGAGCCCCCCATGCGCGTGAGACAGTGCTTAAGGCTGGTGGTCCTCGATGAGCTACCTTGGCGATTTCTGTCGTCATGGGCTTGTCGAATGTTGGTATGTGCAGCTGATTGAGCATGTCGATATCACTTAGAGGACAAAACACTGAATTGCTATAACAAAAAACTGCGATAAGATAATTATCAAACGCCGTGTTCAGCAGCCCATCTGCGGCGGCGCAACAACCTCCGTTGGTTGTCATCGCTGGCACGTGCAGACCGTCCAAGCTCAGCTCAAGAAATCTGAAAGTTCATCATCATCGCATCTATCCCGCGCATCAACCACCACACCGCGCATCCAAGCCCTAACATCACATTTCCCGTCAACGCACCCTATCTAGTCTCCTAATCCCCACACATCCACCGTCACAATGGTCAAGCTTGAAGAAGTCATGGACGAGGAGTTCGTTCGCGAACAGGAGGGTCCCCATGACGAAGATGAATGGGACACAGACTCTGGTGCGTCACCTTGCTATTGACTCTACCTCTGTTGAACCCACAAAAGCCAAGATAACAAACAAATGATTTGTTGTTAACCCATCCCCCCAGAATCCGATCTCGAATCCGAGTCCTCCTTCGCCGCGCCCGACGAGACCCTCTACGAGCGCATCGTTGCCTTACAAGACATGATCCCCGCATCGACTCGCCGCTCGATTGCCTCAAAGTACGAGACGGTATCATCGTGGACAAAGAGCGGGCTGCTGTTCGGCGGCAAGACGCTGTGGGTCGTCAGCACGAGCGCGCTGCTGCTGGGCGTGCCGTGGGCGCTGGCGTACAGCGAGGAGCAGATGATTGTTGAGCAAGAGCGCGCAGAGCTGATGAACCAGCGCGCGCAGAGTGAGGTATGTGTTTTGTGATGTCTGGGATGGTGGAGAGAGTGGAATGCTAACGAGTGGACAGTTCATGGCTCCTGGTGCTCAGGACGCCAAGCCAGCTTTGTAGAGCGCAGACACGCGTCTCGATTGATGATTTGCGATGCATCAATGCAACTACGCGCTCTTGCGTTTGAGAAGACAGCGAGCGCGGATTCTTCAACCCCTGTTTTAGTACGATTGGAGAGGCAGTAGGGAGAGATGGTTGGAGACGGATGAGAATACGATACGCTGTACTGCACATAGGTTGAGCCAAACGGACTGGAAGGGGGGTTTGGCATTATCACGATCTGTACAATATTTCTCGACTCCCAGTAATGTATTGCGTCATAAAGGATCAAAATTATAGGATTTGCATCACTCGCATCTGGCATGTCCGGATAAAATTCACGAGCATAAATCACATTATCGAATCGTTTAACCCAGTCGTTCAGGCGCATAACTCATGCAAACGTTATACAGATCGTTTATGCCACATGCTCTATATATACAGTACGCAGACAGATTCCTGCGCTCAGCTGCTCTGGCAGAAACTCCCCCATGTTCGGTCTACCTGTCGCCGTAGTGCATTACATGTCAACAATACGCCTTTTGAAAACGTCCAAACGTGCTGATGAGATCCAACCGTCCACCGGATATCGTGGGATAGGAGAAACGTGCGTCGCTTGCTCGCTCCAAGAAAGGGTGGTAATACAGCTAAGTGAAGAGTTATGATGAGATTATAGTCGGTACAAGATGTGTGTGTGTATGTGTGTGCTGAGGAGAGTCGTTTAGAAGGGAATCGCGCCGGCCTGCTGGGCCATTCCGGGGATTTCTTGCTGCTCCATGACAGCCTCGTCGGCGGCTTCTATCGCAACAGCGAGTCCAAGCTTGGCGGCGCTCTGTATTGTGTTAGTCATGCCTCGCAGTTTGGGGTGGACTTTGACATACCGTCTTGTGGTCGATCTCGCCAGAGAAAGTGATGCGAATCGGCGGGGCGATCATCTTCTCCAACAGACAGCCGACTGTGCCCTTGTTGTCGATCTGCGCGCGAAATGAGGTTGTGCGGAAGTCGTACTTGGCACCGATGGTGACCTGGCCCTCCTTTTGTGGGCCAGCCATGGGGCCGCCAGGGCCGATTCCAGCGAAGGCGAGGTTGCAGTTGATACCAGTCTCGACCTTCTCGGTCAGCCTGCGCCAGTAGGACGCCTCCAGTACGCCGCGGTCGGGGATGATTTGTCCGCAAGCCATCCAGTCGGCAGCCTTGTAGCGCGCAGCGTACGAGACGTTGAGCTCAGGAGGGTAGGCAGAAGCTGGGCGGCTCCAGAAGGCATCGATACCGAGCGACAGCCTTGGTGTGACAGCCTGCAGGTAGCTGGCCATGACCATGCCGGTGATACCGCCATCGAGGACCGAGGGGTTGACGGCCTTGAGCGAGGCAGAGAAGTCGGAGCCGGTGTAGTCGTTCTCGAGCGAGACCATGTTGCCCTGCGACGTGAGCTGGACAGCTGACTTGGAGACGAATGC
This sequence comes from Neodidymelliopsis sp. IMI 364377, assembly GCA_027946375.1. NCBI lineage: Eukaryota > Fungi > Ascomycota > Dothideomycetes > Pleosporales > Didymellaceae > Neodidymelliopsis > Neodidymelliopsis sp. IMI 364377. The sequence goes on from JAPEUT010000374.1 coordinate 22,509, forward strand.
CGAGGTCCATCGCCAGTTGAAGCGGCCAGAGAACTGCATTTCGTTGTCGAGGTTACCCTGCATGAAGACCTGTACAAGATTGTCAGCGTGGAATGGGCGACATGGGAGCGCGGCAACGAACCCTCGGCGATCCATAGAGGACCATGTACGAGTAGGGGGGCTGGATCTGCGAGCCCATGGACAGCGAGTGGGCGACCTGGAAGAGGGGCGCGGCGCTGAAGGCCTTGGTGAGCTCGGCGCGCAGGCCAGAGAAGCTCGAGTTGTTTAGGAAGACGTCACGCTGCACCTCGCGCGCAATGCCCTCGACGGTGCCCGGGTTGGCCAGCCCCAATGCCTCTCTCCGCTCCTGGAAGGCATTGTACAGCTCGCCTAACCGGCCGGGCAGGATGCCGTTGTGAGCGATGACGCCAGAGATAGCTTCCTCCTTGGTCGGGCTGGCGACTACGAGCTGCGGCGGTGCGGCCATGGCGGCGAGGTCACGGTCACGGGGTGTGTGCGGTGGTGGGGGTGAAGGGG
>JAPEUT010000375.1:0-22979 GCA_027946375.1 Neodidymelliopsis sp. IMI 364377
CTAACTATTATTCTTTTTAAGTATTATTACTATACTATATTAGCTATAATTATCTTCTATCTATACTAAATACTTAGGATTATAATAGGAGGATAATATATATAAAAGTTTTTATTATCTTAAATATTCTTAAGTAATACTTTTTCTAGAGTTTTTAAGTTCTATAAAGATCTTTTATTTTAGTATTATATAAAGCCTCTAAGCTTCTAAGGCTCTAATACTAAGGCTATTCTAATTAGGTCTAGCCTATTATATAAGTATTTTATTAATATATAGTATATTCTAGAGCTTTACTCTAGTAATATACTAGCTTTAAGCTTATAAGCTTTTTATTAGAAGTTTTCTATATTACTTTTATTATAATAGATAGTTCTAGGGATTTAGCGTTTGCTAGGACTTTAAAAATTACCAGCTTCTTTGTATAGGCGTGACTAATTTTGTACAATAATGTAACAGCACTGGACCACTGGTTGCGTGGAAACCATGCGACTATGCCAACTTAGCTTACGCGCTCGTGATCAATCAATATGGAAGCAGCTGCTATTCCTACCAAGCCCTTTAGCGCCTGCTCCTTCTCGCCCATTTTGTTACATGCCTGCTCGAACTCTTCAGATAAGTCGGTCGTCGCACATCTGCAATATTGACGCCGAGCCCCTCCATCGCTACAAGAGGGGTGGCTATACCCGGTCCATATAGGGGATTCCATAAATAATGGCAGATATAAGATTCCGCACAAGTTGGGCTGGGGCAGTTACTCGACTGTTTGGGCTGCGCGAGATCAGAGGTTTGGCTCCCACTATACTCTGACCAATACCAAGCTCATGAATTGCTAGAGCGAACCAAGCTCATGAATTGCTAGAGCGCACACGTATGTCACTGTAAAGATCTCGATTTCGGGGCAAGAACGTCCGCATAGCGAACTAGCAATCCTACGTTCACTTGCAGCGGCCCAGCATCACCGATCTGGCAGTCAACATATAATGGCGATGCAAGACCACTTCCAGCTCAACGGTCCCAATGGTGCTCACGATTGCTTTGTTCTAGAGTTACTGGGGCCGAGCGTTGCCGACGTTCTTGATGCCCATTTCGACAACGACAAACTTCCCGGTGAACTCGCAAGAAAGATTGCAAAACAAACTCTGCTCGGGTTGTCTTATTGACATGAACATGGAATAGCACACGCAGGTAGTTCATAATCCTATGGTCAGAGGCTAAATTACTTACGCTTCTCAGATCTATATACCCGGAACTTGGCCTTCACTATGCCTTCGATACAGGCTTTAGGAGAAGAAGGATTTTATCAAAAGCTAGGTAAGCCAGAGACTGGGCACGTTCGAAGGATCGATCGAAAACCACTAGAGCCCGGCATGCCTCGCTACCTCGTGAGGCCTTCCTCATATTCGACAAAACACAGTTTTCCACTTGAGACAGTCAAGATCGTGGACTTCGGTCAATCTTTTCGAAGCTCTGACGTTCCGGAGGAGTTCCATGCTCCGCTTCCACTTCGGGCCCCCGAGATCATATTCCGGGATACAGTAGATTGGCGTGTGGATCTATGGAGTATGGGCTGTATGGTGGTTCCAAGTTGTGCAAACGTCTGGTACGACCGCGGCCGAGGCAAACCTGACACTCCTCACTAGTTGTTTGAGCTGGTTGTCGGCCAACCGCTGTTTGACAGCTCCATGACTACCCCCACAATCCTTGTCCGCCAAATGCTGGAGGTAGCTAGTGATGAATTGCCGGAACGTTGGCAAGCACAATGGCGTAAGATGGATGCAGCATCACTAGGCGAGGAGTCCCCCTGTTGACTCCAAAGCTAGCTAGAGGAAATGTAATTTGATGGAGAGAGGAGCGCAGATTTAAGCAGAGGAGATATACTTCGGGTGAGTGCGCTTGTTCGCAGGATGTTGTGGTTTGAACCGTGTACTAGGATGCCAGTAAAGGAAATCCTCCAAGATCCTTGGTTGCACGATAGTCAATGCACTAGCACCGTTCGCATCATGTTTTTCATGATAGAGTCCTACTCGACATTTTTTTTTACTGTATAGGTTATAGTGATTATAATGGCTATAGGTCCCAATGGAGGATCCTTCATTAATGGTAACCATCTCGGTAGCCCAAGCAGACAAGAATGAGCGTGAAGACAGGCTGTGGTGTATCTGCTGCGTGCGTGGATACAGCTTGTATTCCGGCTGCCTTGTAGGCTACCTTTGGCATTTTGGCACTGAGGATCAGGAAGCCTTTATTGACGTAAAACTCTACACCTCTACAGAATCACACACTGTTAGTGGATCTTATGAAGCTCGGACAGTCGGCAAATTATCCTTGGGAAAGCAATGTTTCGTCCACCCTGGTGGATGGAAGGGGCATATGCGAGTTGACACGATCATATGCTGAGTTACATAATCTGCTTAAAGACACGAAAGGCGCTGAGTTCGCAGATTTCGACATATCTTAGGTGTCCCTAATCATTCTCTGTAGTCATGTCAACCAACTTCCAATCTTCCCACACCAGCTTTATCGCCAATCTCCTTCTTACAGCGCAACGTGCTGGAAGCTCAATCCCGCACCCAGAACCGCGCCGTACCAAATCATGGCGCCCAAGCCGACTAGATTGGTGATGCTGCTGACGCTATGCAGAATGCTGAATTGCGTGTTCAGCGCCTGCATCTCCTTGCTGTGCGGTCCCTTGTCGTAACTGCTCTTTCCATCCTTCGTCTCCTGGTGCTTCCTGATGCGCATAATCTCCGTCGTCTTGGGTCCCACGTACACCAAGTTCGCAATTGCTGTGACCAGCATTGTCCCAATGAGCCATACGTTCAGTCTGTCTGTGGGACTTTGCAAAACAGGAGTGGATGAGAGGTAGGGGATCAGGCGGCTTGCTCCAGAGGGGTAGGTGAGCAGCATCGCCAGAGGCGTGATGGTTTGCAGTGTAAAGTAAACAGGAAAAGTATTCTTTTGAAGAGTGGCAAACTGGGCACGTGGGAGACAACCATAAGCTACGACTCCCCCGATAAAGGATTGAAATAAGGTAGAACCCAGGAGTGTACCATAACTATTGTACATTAACATGGTTACAGATTACTACGGGCGAGAGACGAACCTGAGCAAATGGTACGTTGCCGGATTCTTGAACGAGTAGGATGCCATCGTGGTTAGTTTTAATTAGCTAATGTCGCTCTTGATTGTGTACGGTGTGCTAAAAGATGTGTCGATAGTTATCGTGGCGTCGAGACTTATGTACCCTCGGTGGTCGGCAGGGCTCGCTCGGTCGATGATGAGCTCACGACATGCAACCACGCGTGATCCCTGCCGCCGCCACGCGCTAGACCCCACCACACACCCGCGGCAGCTCCGTCATCTGGTCAAAAGTTCACCAACACGAACGCGCAAACACGCGCAATGCTGCTCCCCACGCTGATCGATCTCCGGCGACCGACCGACAAGCCCCTCGACCCAGAAGATATCTTCGGCTCCTCCCTCGGCGGAGTCTTTACAGATGACTTGCAGAACCAACATGGCGACGATCCAGAGACAGTCATCATATACAAGAATGCGCGATACGGGAATCTGGAGTTTAGAACTGCGGATCCAGATGGTGAAGAGCAGCGGCGCAAAATGGCTCACTACCTGTGGAATGCAGGTGTTCTAATGGCTGAGTTGGTCGGTGGCAGACCGGACGACAACAACACAAGACCAGTAGATGAAGATGCAGAGAGATGGAAACATGGCGAGTGGTGGATCAGCAAAAAGGAAGAGAAGTTGTGGAGTGTCGAAGGCGAGACAGTGATTGAGCTCGGTGCAGGTGCGTTGGGCTGAGGCACAGAGCCAGAAGAGACGGCTGATGGAACATCGACTGTAGGCGTAGGACTTGGTGGAGTTATGAGTGCACTAGCTGGTGCCAAAGAGGTATGACGGAATCTATTATGATTTGCCTTATCTCAGCTGACACATGTTCCTTAGATCGCCATTACCGATTATCCAGCACCACCGATTCTCGAGGCTATTAAGACTAACGTTGCCAAGAACCTTGACCAATCCCTTCGATCCCAGGTGGCTGTCCACGGTCATCTCTGGGGTGACCTCTCGTCCGAATTCGCTACTAGAAACGTCCACAAATACACACGCGTCCTGGCAGCAGACTGTCTGTGGATGCTCTCTGAGCACGAAAATCTGGCAAAGTCGATGTTACATTTTCTCGCTGATGTCCCAGAGGCTCGAATCTTGTGCATAGCCGGATTCCATACAGGACGTGCCAAAATTGCGCCGTTCTTCGAAGAGGTGATTCCACAGCAGGGGCTCGAGGTGGAGGAACTCTACGAAATGAATGCCGATGGCGTCCGACGGCCCTGGGCGAAGGAACGAGATGGAGGCAGGGAGGATATCGGTGAGCGGAAAAAGTGGCTGGTTGTGTCGAGGATACGACGGCGGCCTGTCTAGAGAAGCTCTCGGATGTGTTCAATACCGATCCCGTGGACATGGAAACATCGAATATATGCTCAGTCCCGTCGCTTGAAGCAAAGCGTGCAGACGCTCGTGCCAGTCTTTCCTCCGAATGTGAAGCTTGGGTATTTGGCCTTACTTTCGTATACCAACTCTCCTCCTTGCACATCAAACCACCCTTTCACCTCCTCCTCTGTCCAGTTGCAGCTAGTAATGAGGAATCGCCCACCCTTTCTAATCAGCTTCTCCACCTTTTCCCGATATCCCTCGCAGATTCTACGGCCCTGTGCATCCGTCTCCTGTGCAAGGCAAATGGCGTCAAATGTGCCCTTGTCGAGTACAACATCGAAGCCATCACCGAGCCATGCTCCTGGCGCTTCGCCTAACAAGTCCCATTCATGAAACGTGATATCCTCATACTCGTCGCCTTTAGAGTCTCGAATCTCGTTTGCAAGCTTCACGCTCTGTGGCGCATAGTCGACGCCAACCATTTCGCCCTCCCACTCATCTTCCCTCAGCGCAAACAACAAATGTCCATTCCCTGTGCCGAGATCAAGAAATCGCGTAAGCGCCTCGTCACCTGAAGCGTCTTTGTGCAGCTGACCCTCATCCGATAGGTTCTCAAGGAAAGACAGCATGCGCTCTTCGGCGCCCGCATCACTGAACCAGATTGTGCCTTCATCATCGGTGTTGGCGGCGAAGTTCTGGCGTTCGGTGGTGTAGGCGGCGTCCCAGTAGGATTTTGTGCCTAGCTCAGAGGGATCGAGGTGTGTGAGATTCGTCATCGTGAGAACGCGTGTTTGTCGTGAGACTCTATCGTTGTCGTGCACCTCGGCATTTGGGTCGCAAAATTATGGCAGATCGAGGGGTAGTTCTGGACCCTTGCCCATGGTTTAGCGAAATGTGGATCAGGAACATGACGTAGGTGCTACGGCGTTCGAGCTTCAACTTCGAACCTCGTTGTGTCTTTGAATATCAAGCCGTTGTCTGTCTATCCATCATCTCTCACCATCAACGCAGGATCCCCCACAACTGTGAAACTATAGCTACCATGTCCGACTCTATGTCTATCATCAGCTCTTTCCCACCTCTCCTCTTCGCCTCTGCCCTATCAGCCTACGGCCTCTACCTTTCGAAAGAAAACATCACGCGCCTCCAGCAATACGAAAAGCAGAGCGAGAAGGCAGCAGAATGGAGTAACACCGCTGCCCAGAAGCTGCACAAGACTAGAACGACACAGACGAGTGGAACTGTCACAGTATGTCCCCACCTTCACTTCTTCCTAGATAGCGGGCAGCCTTGCTAAAAATGGTGCAGCTCCTCGTCTCATTTATAGCATCCTCCACTCTCCCCTTCCTCCAGTCCTTCCAGTCACGCACCATTCTTGCGGCTACTGGTCTTGTGCTCGGCGCCGGCGCATTCCTAGCGCGGACGCACATGGCGAACTTCTGGAACGAACGCACACAAACTAAGATTCCTTTTGTTGAGAAATTCAACGATGCGATTCGGGGGAGCGAGAAGGTAGTTATGGTTTTGGGTACCTTGAGTCTGGCTTGGGGCACCGCGGGGCTGGTGTGGGCTTTGAATGGCGGATGGCTTGGGACCCTTGCGTGGGGGGTTGTGGCAGGAGCGAGGACAATGGTGATGCTGAATCAGGGATGGGGGTCGTCGATTTAAGGTATCGCATATGACAAACTGTGCCGTCGAACGTTGAGGGCATCCAAGTAGTGAATGTCCATTATTCGAGTTGTTTCGCTAGGGTATCTACACCAAGGCAGTAGTAAGAACATTATCTTATGCCATCCCAGACATCTCTCGCACCACCCTTTCGCTGTCCGCTTCTCGCACCCAATCCTCGATCCGTGCTCCAACGTCCCCAACCAAACGTTCGTACGTCTCATTGACGAAGAATAAACTGGTATGTGCGGCAACCTCATCCATACCATCCATATGCACACGGATCCATGTAGGATCCTTGTGACCTGCTGCGTCTTTGGGCGGCAGCACACAGAACTTGCCGAGCTTCTTTTGCTTCTGGGACTTCTTGTCTGAATTTGTCGAGCCGGTATCAGTGTCGGTTGTTGTGGCAGTGTAATTGGAGTCTGTAATGGACGCTTGGTCGTCGGGGTCGGGTTGACTGAGAATAGCACTGCGAGAGAAGTCGTAGTTCGCGTACGGACTGCGAGATGGTTGCTCGCCGAGTGACATGGTATGAAGCCCATCCTCTAGTCCTGGAGTTTCCTGGGTGTCATTCACGTTATGGCTGCTTGGATGTTGATATTCCCTTCCTTCCATCCTCGCCTGTTCCCTTGCCATTCTCTCCCTCTCTTGCTCTAATCTCAGTTCTTCTCCTGTCAATTCCATCTTCTTTGGCTTCGCTGCAGCCCTCTGCTGTCGCTGCAATTCCCATTCCTCTTCCAAATCTTCTCTCTCGTCGATAGCTTTGTTACGTGCCTTAACTGCTTTCTGATACTCTTCAAGTGCTTCCTCGTGTTCCCTTGCCGCGGCTCGTCGTTGGGCTCTATCGGTGTATTGCATGAGATCAATAAAGGGCGGCTCTTGCGGTATGGGTGGAATCTCTGGAAGAACTGGTCGTTCAGAATCCGATGCATCATCTAAGTCTGAGAAGGACTTCTGCGGGCCGGTCGCAGAGAGAACCTGTTGCGGCAGGGCCGGAACTACCCGTTTCTCCCGGTGATTATCAACGCCTATTGACGCAGAAGGCTCGGAAGCAGAGCTCGTATTCGTTTGCCCAGGACGCTGTTGCGAGAACGTACTGACCCTACTCGCGTCGCTATCCCGATGTTGCAAAGACACACTCCCCGAGCGAGGGGGTGATGGGCTCTTGGGTGTTTTCGGCTTCTTGGGCTCCTTCACCCTCCCTGTGGTTGCGGTGTAGTAGTTAACGAATCGAATCCGTGGTGGTGAGCGCACACCCGGGTTACCCTGTTGGCGCTTTGACTCGTCGTCTTCCTCCAGAGCTCGAACTCGTGCATACCTGTCTTTCAGTTCCTTGTAATCGGCCATGGCACTACCAAACTCGAAATGTGATTTTATCAAGCCCTTTCCAGCCTCGCGTATGTCATTGGAGTGCTTGTTGAACCAGTGCAGTGCGTTGTCCAACCCTTTTCGTACGGGCAAGTGAACGTCATTGGAGAACGATGGGTTATAGTTAGGGTCGGAAGGGTTTGGATTGAAGATGGTACTGATGCGACTGGGCTTAGCTCCTTCGGGCGATGCCTGGAGTATCTGGTCCTTGGGTGGTGGTGTTGACTTGAAGATGCTTCCTAATCCTGCTTTGATAATGCCAGGGTGCATACCAACGAAGGGGACATCGAAATTGATGACGCCGACTATGCGATGACGGAATAACAGTGCAATGTCCGCTGCAAGCAATCCTCCCATAGAGTGGCCAAGTAGGATAACATCAGTCCATTGGTCCTCGTGTGGGGTCAACCTGCTACACATCAGTCCCGTACTTGTCAAACAGACGCTAGTGCATGGAGGGGCTTACCACGCAGAGAACTGATCTCTTGCTTGCATAAGACTATATCGTGCCCGATATCTAGGGTAGATCTTGGTGTGCACAACATGCGTGTCGGCAAGTGTCACAGAAACAAGATTGTGAACGTGAGCGGGGAAGCTTCTGAAACTTGTCTCGTTACCCATGAAGCCGTGAATGTACACAAGCAGAATACGGCGGCGCCCCGTGTTCTCGAGACTGGGATCAGGAATCAGCGATTGCGTCGACGACGATCGAGGATCCTGCGACGACATGGCCATGACCGAATTATAGCTTGGAGGTGGCTTCATTTCGTTTGATTGTGAGGCTCGTGGTGGAATAGGCGGCGGTGCTCTTCTGGTGGTGGTGTTGGCTTCATCCTGGCTTGCAAGATTCGACAGCGACGTCATTTTCAGATTGGGTCGACGGTGAGTGGCTACGCATAACACTGAGTTGGCAATAGAATCAGGAAGGGTGCATGGTTTATCAATTCAGATTGGCACAAGGGAAAACGTGGTTGTTGTCCATTCAGAAGTCAGAAGCCGCTGTAGTGGCGGTGCAGCGCGGGGTCTGAGAGTTGAGCCGGCAGCAGTTCGGCAGCTGGCCAACTTTGATATCTTTTACGAGGTACGCAGGCAATACGACGGTGAAGCAATGCAACACGCCTACAAACGACGAACACGGTTGGAGAAGCAAGTGTTGGAGGCTTTGCCATCACTCGAGCGACGGAAGGAGGCTCACGTGAGCTGCGACGCGTGACAGACACCACATTGCGCCAGACGACACGAAAGCTGGGAGATTTGGCCGTGCGATCACGCAGACGTGCCCTTGTCCATCACGGTAGCGCTAGACTAACGAGGCAAACCAAACGGAACTCCAGTCAATCATCGAGGGCCCCGTTGGCCAGACAGGCGCGAGCTCTTGGCAATACTCCTCGAAGCCACGCAGAGCAAAAGCGGCATGGTGGGGGAGGGAGTCGAAGCAGCGGCCGGCATGCTGTGGTTCCTGTTCGTTGCGCACCAGGTCGCGTGCAACGACAGAGAGTGGCTATTGTCAGACGGTGGCGCGTAAGGAAATGATGGACTCCAGGGCGTGGGTCTTGCGGGAGCTCCAAAAAGGCGCGTTCCTGGATCCATGGATGTCCGTTGACGGTTCGAGCTGGTGCGAGCGCGCCTGCTGTACCTGCTGCTGCAGGGTCGGGGCGGCAGGTGCACTGCTTGGCCTGCACTACTGCCACTAGCACGGGGGGCTTTCACTCAGCGAGCTGCTTGCATGACTGGCGACAGGCGCTGTTTTTGCACGCCTCTCCACTTTCCTGACACCTCAACACCCAACCAAAACGCTGCCGTGTTGCTGTAGTGCTGTGCCTGAGCCGACCAGCGCGGTCGAGCCATAGACAAGCCGCCCAAGCGTTTCAAGCTTCGCCCACGTCCCTCGTGGTCAGAGTGTCTCTCTGCGCGTCATTGTACCGAAATAGAGTCGGCTCCACCACCATACGAAAGCACACCAATCTCGCTTGAGCCAATCCCAGCAATCAGCGCTCCCGTCCCACAAGCAACGGCCCAGGCCTCTGCTCACTCGCTGCTGCTGCTCTGTTTTCACCTGCACCTGCACAGCGTGCTTGTCTCTGCGAGCCTTGTGCCTTCCCCTCGACCAGACTTGCGCTGCGACGTCGACAATTCGCCCTCCCCCAGTGCACCAGGTCCCCGGGAGGAGAATAGCCAACAGCCAACAGCGAAAGAGACCCGCGACAAGAAGCACAGCGAACAGCGCGCAGGATCCCCCGCTCAGGCCTCTCGATAGGATTCAGACTGTAACCTTTGGTCCGCCGTCGCACACCACGCCCTAGCCCCCCGCCCCGTCCGCCTGCTGCACCATCCACAGCACACAGAGCACCGACTGTAGCAAACCACCCGCCATAGCGAGCCTTGCTGCCTCATAGACGCGTCCCCCGCCCACCCGCTCGCGCTGGTAAACTCCTCCGCGCAGCTTATGCTGGTCCATTGACCGCGTCCAGGTGTGTACCGTGTATCCTGCATCGTGATGCGATGCTCTGCGCTACGCTGCGCATACTAACTGCTGCTCTCACCAGTCACTCCCTCACCAGCCAGCTCTTGGCAGCCATTCGTTTCTCGACATTCACTCGCACACCACGCACCCGCCCCATTGTATCCATTGACTGGACTCCTGCATCGGCCACCGCCTTTACGTCCCTTCATTAGCACCTTGTAGCATCGCTTGCGACTGCCACCGCCATCCAACTGCATCCAATCATTCGGACCCTTATGTTCCGCGAACACATCCAACCCATCATCACTACGCTGGAAGCATCATTTGCGCACAAGTAGTCTTCTTCTCTTTGGCATCCATGGACCATATCATCGCACCACTCAAATCTAGAATCAATTCGCGTCATCACCGTCGCGCACAACACATCTCAACAACCGAAAAAGAAGGGAAAAGAAACGCCAGCCCGGAAGCGGAGGAAGAGAGTTATAGCAGCGCCAAGTCTTCCTTGCAGAGGAGACGCACGGTCATGAGCAATTCGCACCGTAGATTCCATCGTCGGGCACCTCAGGCCGGTTCCAAGGTTTTAACTGTTAATGTCGAGGTCATCGCTACGCTGGACACCGCTGGAAATGTGGTCGCACAGGCTACTGTAACGCAGCCAGACTCGACTGTTCCTACTGAAGTCTCCCAGGAGTTGCCCGTCACCAATGTCACCAATAATGCTGCGTCATCCGCGGTTTCTGGGTCTGCTGTGCTTACTCCGGCGGCGGCTGTAGTAGTCGCATCGACTTCGGACCTGCCATCGATTGCGTCTCTCTCTGCCGCAACACAGTCAGGATCATCGCAGGCATCAGCTGATCCTACCGTGGTTGCTGTGGTTGCACTACCCTCTGTACCGTCTGTGCCAGCAGTACCAAGTGTCTCTCTTCCATCCGTCCCGTCGGTTCCACCGTTTCCCAGTGACTTGACGGTGCCTGCGTACCCGTACGGTACAGGCTCTTCCTCAGCCGCTGCAGTTGCCGAGGCGGTTTCTGTGACTCCAACACCAATAACACCAAGCGATGCGGCTAGCAGTGTAATGTCTGTTGTTGCTGCGACCGCCGCAGCTGAACCCAACACATCCATATCGAGCAGCACTTCGTCACCAGCTTCATCAATAGCTTCGTCGATACTAGCTTCTTCGCCAACCCTGCTCTCGACTATGAGTGGGTTCACCTACTCGTCTTCCTCGGGAGCGGTGTCGTCGCAGACAGCCATCTCGTCAAGAACCTCACAGTCTGAACCGCCACGATCCTCAGCATCAACTTCTACCCCCTCAGGTTCTGCCACCCCTACGGAATCATTTGAACCCGAAGGTTCTGCCTCTTTCTACGGCAGCGGTGGTGCTGGTTGGAACGGGGCCAGTGCGACGGTGACAGCAGGCTCGCCTACGGGCACGACAGCCGTCATTAGTGAGGATCAAGCGGCTCCTGGACCTCTTGACACCCCACAAGTCGTTGGAAGCGTAGTGGGTAGTCTAGCTGGTGCTGCACTTATCCTGGCCATTATCCTGTTACTTCTGCGTCGCCACAGACGTAAGCGAAATGACGGACCCCTTCAGCTTACAGAAGACGACCGTCCGCCAGTGGAACCGGCTATGCGACAAGTGCAAGCACCATTGAGAGCCAGTCTTGTGCCTTCCGCATTCCTGAATCGCTTTTCTGGACTCTCAAGATCAACCGCTGAGACAAGCTCGCCCACAGAACGAAGCTTCCAGCGTGTATCTGGTCGTAAGCTCCCATCTGCTTTCAGCGAGGGAATGACTTCGGATCAGTTCTCGCGGGGCGGTACCATGTCTGGATCATCCTTTTATCAGGACGACAACGGTACGTATGGCGGCTCTGGAGGATTGAACAAGGAATATGGAGGAAGCTTCGGCAAAGAGATTGGTGAAACATCTGCGGCCGGCGGTGTAGGCACAATGAACCTCCGACCGAGTCCTGCCAGAACGCCGGTTATACGCCATCCTGACGAAAACCCTTTTAACGATACCAATCGTTCGACCCTTAGCCCACCGATGTCACCAAACCCCTTCTCGTCGCCAAACCCTGAGCTATCACCGAGAGCCGCTCTTGGCAGAAGCCTTCACTCTGCCGATGGCTCCCGAAGCTCCCGCTTCACCGAAAATGTCTGATGAACTTCTTTCTCTTCAGTCCTTACTGTCGTTTCCGCACCACATATTACGACGCACGTTTGTGTATACAGTTCTTTCTGTACCTGCTTCGCTCAGCATGGAACAACGTCCCAGCCTGTATATTACAGGGGTCGTTGTCCCACACCCTCATTGCAAAATACTGTCACTAATCAGGCCGCAATACGGCACTCCGCGATAATGTCTTTGTCCGCATCTCGTCTTGTCAATGTTCTATTCTTGGGGCATGCCAGATTTGCTGGATGCTTCGTGTGTTTCATACCCCGGGTGTAGCCCGACATTGTTTGCTTGCTTGCTGCGATCGGCCGAGTGTATATACGCTCTCAGTCCTGCATTCCTTCGAGGGCTCTGCAACAGAAGAGAACTGAAGATGCAGGGCCTGTGCATATGGCTGTTACGTTTTCATTATGTACTAGGGGATATAGGAGAGTGGGGATCATCTAGAGGCTATACAAGGCCTGCCTAGATATCTTGGCGCGTGCGAAGGAGTCGTAAGCGGTTTTTGAATGTAAAAAGTTTTACCTGTCAATAAATGTGTGTTATATGTTTGAATTGTAATGCAATATAGTGGACGTGCACTATATCGACAGCCCCTTACTGTTGCGATTTTCGCAAGCGCAACATTCCCTCCACGGTTGCTGTCACAAAACTTATCAAGTCGTCTATCGAAAAACAAACCCCTCAAGCATACATTGTCACCGGAATATCTACGCTACACGCCTGAATGAGCTCACTAAGTAACCCTTCCATCGGCCGACCCTGTCTCCCCGCATCTAACGTGACCTTCCTGCGCTCCCTGTCTCGTTTGCGAAACTGCACAGGACTACTCGCGCCGTCTATGTTCGTGAGCCTTACACTCTGCAGGTTCTCCACTGCCCTCAACGAGGAAAGGAGGAAAGGCCACGTGCCTGTGAGAAGACAGACGGAGGATAGTGTGAGTCGGTGGAGTGTGCTTGCATGTGTTTTTATCAGTTTCGCCAAATCGGATTCATGGGCTGTCGTGTTGCAGAGGTGCAGCGTCTCGAGGTGTTGTAGCTGGATAGAGTCGGACAACGAGCGAATGATGCGGGCGCCGTATTGTGAGACATGGGCTTTGCGGTCTAGAGACAGAGTCAGGTGCGCCAGATGCGGAGCACAGGATATGAATCGGCTGAGGCTGTTTTCCCAGCCGGGAAGACGGTGGTGGTCGTTGTGTTGCGCGACTATGGAGAGCGCCATGGTTGTCAGAGTTGCTGAGAAATTGTGGCGTAGTCGCTGGAGGTATTCTATTGGTAGTTGTAGAGCTGGGTAAGGCACGTTTGCGCATTTGATGAGAGACACGGAGGTCTGTTCTTTGCCCATGCTGAAGGTTTCCAGCGCGACGCCGCTCTTGGTTACAGCGTCTAGCACGGCGCGGAGACATCTTGCGCGGAAGATCTCGTCGCCTTCTGGTATTGCGATTATCTTCCAGCCTAGAGGCTCAGGTTGGTGAGCGCGGAAACGAATTATTTTCAGGTTGTCGAGACGTCGCAGACCATGGGCAAGCCGCTCTGTGATGCATTTGGATTGTCTGTTTGCGAGCACATCGTCATACAAGGTTGATTCTTGTGCAATGTGCTCTGGCTTGACACAGGATATCTTGGAGAACCGTTTTGGTGGCGGGAAGCGGCCAATGCGGGCAACCTTGATCAAGTCTTTGTAGTCACGGTGGTTGAGCAGTCTAACCTCAAGTGTCGTGACAAGCCTGCACAGATAGCTGTTACTTGCCACATTCACGAGGCGGTCGAGCGATGGCGAGCCGAGAGTTGTGATGACCTTTGTGAAGTACTTCTTGTTGAACGTAGACAGACTAAGCAAGTGAAGTTGCCGCGAAGTCAACCGGAGGGTTCGGTATTCGGGAAAGTCCAGGTACAGTGCAATAATGTCGAAGACCTCGGCAGGGAGGTGCTCGAAGGGTGAGGTCATGTCCAGGCGTCATCCATGGTTCCGAATCACAGTGCTCCAGATTGCAGGGGGCCTGGTGTAGTGCCCTGCCGTCCGAATCAAGTCATGTGTAAGGCCATGCCAAGCATGTGTAAGTGTATGGAATGTTGGTGGTGGTCCCTGGTGTCATGGACGGCAGTCAGTGCGGCCAAGGATGTGGATGATGGGTGGGCCACGAGGCACTGACAGAGGGCACGGGCGCTCTTTCCTGCGAGTCTCCACAGCGAAAGAAGTCCACCCCCACCTGAAACCCTACCTCACACCCCTCACACCCCTCACACTCCTCCCTGCACAGTCTAGTACAGTACACAGCGGTGCACTGCCCCTCCATAGAGACACAGGCTCTGCCTTCACCGTTTGCACCCACCAACACACGGCCTCGTCAGGCACGCAACACTCCTTTGAGCACATTCACGCCTTCGGCAGGTACGGAGCATCTTCTTCCGAGCGACGGGCAAAGATTGACGTGTATGCATAGGAACTCTCCTGCAGCCACGCACATAGTCACACCACCATGGACTCGATGCGAAGCCTCAACAAGTCGCTGCCAAAGACAAAGCGGCAGCCGGACGTCCACCAGTCGTTCAAGAATGCCGCCTTGCAGCTGACAAACCTCTACAAGTCAGCGCTGGCGGATGTCGACCGGGCCCGCCTGGATGGCTACCAAGAAGCTCTCGACGACCTTCTCACATTCCTGGACAAGGAGAACTTGGGCGTGGGGGACGGCGAAGGCTGGCGAATACGGCAGTGGGCGACAGAGCGGCTAGACGGGCCGCGGCAAGCCAACAGCGACGAGGATGACGACAACGACATGGACGACAAGCGCGCCCGCAGCTCCTCGCCCGTCATGGAACGCAACGCCAGCCCGGAAGTGACTCGCACGTCTGATGTCCACGCCGATGCCGTCCAGCGATGCGACTCTGCTCCGCCCGTGCAGCTCGAGGCCTCTGTCACTGAGGCAGAAATGTCACCTCTACACCAGGTCTTCCAGTTCTCCAGCTCTCAACCGTATCCTTCCAACGCGAACACCGATGCAGCCTTTAGCGACTTCTCAGCCGCCGCTCGTCGGGCATTTCCTGCTCCTCGCCGTGAGCGTCACGCCAACCGGTCGTCTTCACGAAACCTACAACGCACCGCTACGCAGAATCTCTTTCAGCTGGGCCAAGGGGCTGGGCAGAAGCGCAGGATGATGGATTCCTTCCATCCAGACAGTTCCAACGACCGACGGGATGGCGCTGGAGGGGGGCCCAAGAGAGGACGAATGACTTGAGGTGTAACGATTTCGGGCCGGAACAAGGAAGAATACGGACAGCACAGCGATGGGCTCTTATGACCTCACGCATCAGCACACACACATGGCGCACTGGGCAGGCGGAGTTTTATTATGCATCGGGTGCAGTTGCTCATTCAGGCATTGTGCGGAGTTACTATATACCATGGGAACATTCCTAATTGTCGATTTCGTAGCAGCAGAGATACCAACATATTTGTCGATTCGCGGCTGTAGGCCAGGCAGAGCCTGGGTTTGGGGAGGAAGCTGGGTGGATGGGAGTGTAGTTGTTAATCCTACATTGTATCACTTCAACATTATCTATACACATTGGTGATTCTCATCGGCCATGCATGTCCATGGCGAGTGAACAGGAGTGTGTTCCCTCTCAAACGCCTGGGAACTGTTTGTGACCCCTCAGCGTGTGGTACCCTGCAGCCTTGTTCTCATCCTACCTATCTTCGGGGTATATCCTCTCATGCGAACCATCTGTACACGCCCAAGCCTACAAAAACGGCCGAGGTGGTGGTGATGGCCGCCCTCCTGCTTCCCATGCCGAACATGCTCTTGCTTTGCCGAATGACGGCCTCTTGTGCCTTGAGCTGAGAGCGCCCAGATACGTAGGTGAATGCGCCGAGACCGACAAAGGTTGCGCTACCTAGAGTACGTTATTAGCTACGGTCGCAAAAGACGTTGAACAGCGACGGCAAGCACGACAGAGCGAGGAGCTTACCAACAACACGGCAAGGCGTGCAGTCGTCGAACTGGGCCTTGTCCTGCTTCAGGGCCTCTGTGAAAGTAGGTGTCGCAACCTCGTTCGCCATTGTTTTGCTGATTGGAGGTCTGGTGAACGGTCGGTTCCAAAGTCGAGATGCTGGTCGGAGGAAGACCATGCCGATGCAGGGGTCCATCCCTGCCCCTCGTGCATCATGGCGCTTCACCGACGAGATCCCCGCGGCCAACCCCCACGTCCGCTGGAGCTTCACATTCGCACATTGGTCCCCGCATGGAGCGCAGGTGACAAGCCCGGAACCATGAGCACGATTGAAGCTCTGTACATCTTTGATGAGCGCAAGTAAGCCTGTCCTTCATCGTCTACTGCCCACGTGCGCCCACTGACGGCTCACAAGCACGCCTCTGCTCGAACATACATACAACGGGCGCCCTGCCTCCAGCAGCACACTGCTCCCCCTCTACCTGTCACACCCCGCTCCGCGACCGTCGCTCATATATCTTCCCAACACCAAACCGGCTACGCTTCTCTACTCGATCGTACAGGACCAGCTTCTTTTCCTCTGCCCATGCTCCTCCGACACCGAACCACTCCAGGTGCTGGAGTTTCTGCACCGCGTCGCCGATGTCCTCGAGGACTTTCTTGGCTCGCCTTTGCTGGCCAGCAAGATTGAGAGCAATTATGACGTCGTGGCACAGCTGCTGAACGAGATGGTCGACGGCGGCGTCATATCCTGCACCGAGCCGAATGCGCTGCGCGACGTCGTGGATGCTCCGAGTCTGATGAAGAGCTTGCTGGGTGGCGTAGGCCTACCCAGCACAACGCCGAGCTCCTTGACGCCCTCTGCGACGCCTTTTTCCTTGTCGTCAAGAGGTGGACCAAGTCCTCGGTTGGGCCCGTCGAGTGCAGCCCAGAGCACGTCGCCTGTGCCATGGCGGAGGGCCAACGTGAGGCACACGTCCAACGAAATGTATGTCGATATCGTGGAAACACTGCAAGTCACACTCTCGCCGTCCGGCCGTCCACTATCAGCAATAGCAAATGGCACCATTGCCTTCACGGCCAAGGTCTCTGGCATCCCAGACCTAATCCTTCACCTTGCATGTCCAGGCGGAATAACCAACGCCGTCTCGCTCCCCGTCTTCCACCCCTGCGTTCGTCTCAACCGCTGGAAAGAACGACCAGGTGAACTATCCTTCGTGCCGCCTGACGGCCGCTTCGTACTCGCCGGCTACGAAGTCGATCTCCTTGGTCCTGCAGCCCTCGACGCCTTCTCCACATCTTCAACCAAACAATCGATACCAAAGCTCAACATCCCCGCCACAGTCTCCGTCCACACATCCCTCGGCCCTAGCGCCTCAGACTTCGAAGTCCGCCTCCAACTCAACCCCCGCTTCACCGGCAAATCCGCCGCACCCACCCCCTCCACCACTTCCCGTGGCGGCGGCCTAGGACGAGGCATGAGCGGCCTCGGTCCCTCCTCAAGCGGCACCACCGCCGCCCCGGCCATTGAAGAAATGACAATCCACGTTCCCCTGCCCTCGACCGTCCGCAACATCGTCGACCTGCGCGTCGCCCGCGGCATGGGCGACGCCTCGTACGCCCCCGGCGGCAGCAGCATCGAATGGCGCCTCAGCAGCCGCGAAGTTGCAGCTCTCATGTCCCACGATCGCGGCGGCGGCGTTGGCGCATCCGCCACTCTCCACGGCACCGTTGTCGGCCAGCAGGACGAAGACGTCCCGGATTCCTTTGATGACGCGACAAGTGCCTCGCTCATGACCGCTACGTACGAGTACACCGATGACGCGCCGTCTTCGTACCAATCTGCGCCCACGTCTTCACATCACAACATGGGCTCCACGTCAGCGGATGCAGACGCGAAGCGCAAGAAGGCGAATAAGATGCTGATGCCGTCGTGTGCGACGGTGAGCTTTAGCGTCAAGGGCTGGCTGCCGAGTGGGATCAAGGTGGAGAGTTTGAACGTGGATCAGAAGAAGAGTAAAGGGCTGGGTGGCGGGGTGACGCCGTACAAGGGCGTCAAGTATCTGTGTGTTTCGAGGAGGGGGGTAGAGAGTAGGTGTTGAGGGAATGGAGTATGTGAGGAAGGTTCGTATGGCTTTGCGTGTATTAGGGGATACAAGGAATACTGACAGAGCTCAAGATTTAGATATGAGACAAGCAACTGATTCGCGGTAGACGATCAAGAAGAGATTCGCTATATTCATGCAGAGGTGAACGCTCCTATTAAGTTCCTACATACACCCAAATGTCCCGTCATTAAACTTCATCCCACCCCTCCCCTTCCATCCAGCGCACCACATACTTCGATCAATGCTTTAGTCTCCCAAAAACGCCAGGTAATGCAGTTGCCGGATACTGTCCGTCCAGCTCCCAGGGAAAAAAAAACTCACGCCTTAAAAACACCATGATGCGTGTCGTGATTAAATCTGCCATTATTCCTCCATCCGGTCGTTGCTCTTGTCGTCCTCTTTCGGACCTTTCTTGAGGATCATGTTGCGGAAGTCCGAATTACTCTTTGCCTCGCCGTTTGTCGTCGCCGCTGCTCTAGGCACTGCAGGTCGGGCGCCAAACCCAGTGCGACCGCGGGCTCGACCACCACCTCCTCGCGCCGTGGGACGATTGACGCGGTTGGGCTGGACGAAGCTGTTTGCGGCTTTCCATTCGCCTTTTTGCTGTCGGAGATCCTTGACCGTACCCACTCGTAGCTTCCTTCCCTCAAAGTCGAGCCCTTGCAGCGTGATCTCAGCCTTACCCGCGCCTTCTACACTCGTAAACTCAATGACTGCACCACCGTGTTGCGGCTCCAGTGTGATCTTCTTGAAACCATAGGCTTCGACAAGCGGCCGGATGCGCACATCGGGGACGGTGTCGGGCAGATTGAGAATGGCGAGTGAACGTTCGTTGAAGGGCGCAGCCTTGAAAATTGTAGTGGTAGTAGTTGAAGTAGGGTTCGAAGCAGGAGCCACCTCAGCCGCTCCAGGGGTTGCATCATGTGGGGCTGGGCTGACAGCGTTTTCAAGAGTTGATCGAATCTTCGGCTTCGTCTCGTTCCGGTCATTGGCAATCTCAACGTGGAGCTCGAGACCCCAAAGCTCCTTCTTGTCCATCTCGACAACCGCAGCATCTGCGCTCTCCTTCGTGTCGAACACCACAAAGCAGAAGCCTTTGTTGTTACCATTCTTAAGCGTTGGGAAGTTGATGCGGTCGATGTGACCAAACTGAGAGAAAGTCTCATGTACCTCTTGCTTCTTGATCTTAAAGTTCAGATGCCAGACATAGACTTCGCGACCCTCGGCAGTCGCACCGTCACGTTTCTTCTTGGCCTGAGGGTTGGATATCTTGACACTGAGCTTAAGTCCTTCAACATCAGTACCATCAAGCTGAGTCGCAGCAACCGCTTGCGCAGCGTTGGCGAACTGTACATAGCAGAAGCGGCGATGTGTGTCAAACTTGAGAGACGGGAACCTGAAACCAATAATCTCACCAAACAGACTGAAGTGCGTTCGTAGGTACGCTTCATCGGCGTGCGCTGGGTAGTTGGTCACATAAAGCGTCGTACTCTCGCCACGTTCGATGGAAATGTTGTGGCCTTTGTAGCCCTTCGCTTCCTTACTTAGAGCATAGTCTGCCTCTTCCGAAGTCTCGAACTCGACAACAGCTGTCACGCTGTCCTGCTCTGGCTTGAGCACAAGGTTCCTGACTGTACCAGCGTCTGTGAAGAACTGCCTAATCTGAGTCTGTGTAGTGTCGGCTGGTAGTTTCTTGACTATGACAGAGGTGTGCTCTCGATCACGCTTGGGTCCAGAAGCCTGAGCTTCAGACGGTACTTCGCTGGCCCTGCTCGGTTCGCTATTGACAGGCACAGCAGCTGGAGAGATATCCTCGGAATCTGCTTGCCTGCTCTTCTTCGCAGCAGCGTCTTGATCGGCACCGGTGTCATCTCTCTTTCTCTTTCCAGACCCTTCCACAGTGTGGTCTGGCTGAGGTTGCTGTTCTTGTGCTAATGCTTCGGCAGCCGCCTTCTCCTTCTCTCGTCGGATGGCCACAATACGTTCAGCTCGCCTCCTTTCCATCGCGGCGGTTCTGACTTTGACGACTGATTCGTGCTGCTCACAATGGTTCATGTACATTTCCATGATGGGCTCTGGGTGGTCCACGGTTTGGAGACGTTGCATCCCACGCTCTAAAACAGCTGTTGCGCGATTAGGCGTTAAGAGTTGCTGACCAGCGTTTTGTTCGGTGCGTATGGCGTGTTGTGACCAAAAGACCATCTCGAAGATATACCAACGATACCAGAAATCGTATGAATCGGCTTGACGTTTCACCAATGACTCCCAGATGTTGCGGGCTTCATCGACATTGCCGCGCTGGAGCCAGTACTTCATGTGAATGCGCTCGAGTCGATACTTGGTGTCGCCGCCCCAGTCTCGTCCATGCTTCTTCATGCCAACCTCGCGCACAAACTCCAAAGCAGAACGAATCCCCACCTCGGCAATGTCTGCGTCGTCGTCGGTGGCTCTGGGGTCGTCGAAAGCTCGTCGTCGCAGGTATCCACACCATGCAATCTGAACCTTGATAATCTCTTCCAAATCGGAGTGCTCCAAGAGCCCAGTCCCAGTGGCAGTGTGCTTGACGCTCTCAATCTCTTCGAAAGCCTTGTTCTCTATCTCCAGCGTTAGAATACGATGAGACCAGAGTGATCCAGACCAAGGGCAGTGGCGTGTGGCGCGCTCCAGCACGTTGAGTAGATCTACCGAGCGATCCTTCTGCCAGATAAGGAACTCAACATGGTCTTCCCACATGGAGGGATCAACGGGAAACCGAAGAGTAGCGCGCTCATAGAGTGCGTTGACCAGGGGGAAGCTGTAAATCCCCATTGTTCTCTTCTCCCATTTCAGGTAGCGTGTGATGGCGTGATATTCAGCGTTCTGGTCACCCTGCTGGATCGCCTGCAGGACCTTGAACTCATAGTCCTCGCGGTTTGTGCACTGTTGTATAATGTGCGAGTTCTTCTGCGTAACTTGCTCGTTGACTTGTTCGGGGTCACCGAGGTTGTAGCGTTGTATGAAGGAGATGTATCTCGACCGGGTGTGTGACCATGTTGCGTGAGGCAGGCCCAGTCGCTCGTTGTATATCGAAGCGATCCGGGTGACCTTCTCTTGGCTCAGCCCGGTGCGCTCAAGATCCTCTTCCAGGACTTGCAGGTACCGATCCCAAACTAGGTTACTCTCTTGCAGGTTGTATTTCACTCTTTCCGCGCCTTGCTGCAATGCTTCGAGCAACAGCTGCGGCTGAAAGAGCTCGCGACCTATGAGCTTGTCCTCGTCCGACCATTCCTCTGGCGGTCCTTGTTCCCACGAGCAGGCGACAAGATAGCTGACGTATTCACCATAGGCGGCCCAGAGTTTGGCGCTGTAGGGCTCCTCGTGTGTGGCTTGTTTGTGCAGTTCGAGTACTCCCATACGCTCCTCTGAATTGGTTGCTAGTATCTTCTCATCGTTGAGTCGGTAATGCCACAATGTCTCTCCGAGAGGATACTTGTCTGACATGACTCTGTAGGCATCACGCAGGATGTGTATAAGCTCGTAGGCATGCGGGCTCGAGTCGATTGACTCGAGGTGGTTCTGAAACCCCTGGTGAAGTGTGGTGACCAAGGCAAGGTGGCTGTAGTAATTAAAAGGATTTTCGGTCAGGTCTTTGTCCAGCTGGTCCAGGTATTCAATGTGCTGTTGATCCAGCGATTTTGTGGCAAAGCTCCGCGGCCTCGGAGAGTGTTCTGACATGGCGACGCTGTTGACAGACTCGCCTGAGAGGTGTTGTCCGAGGTGT
The DNA here is from genome assembly GCA_027946375.1 of Neodidymelliopsis sp. IMI 364377. Classification (NCBI taxonomy): domain Eukaryota; kingdom Fungi; phylum Ascomycota; class Dothideomycetes; order Pleosporales; family Didymellaceae; genus Neodidymelliopsis; species Neodidymelliopsis sp. IMI 364377. Next base: position 21,962 of record JAPEUT010000375.1, read on the forward strand.
TGTAATCTGGGATCATATTAGTTGCCGGCAAACAATGTTTTTGTATAGCGCCAAGCTTTTGAAACAGGCAGGGTCCACCACACGACAATCTGACAGTATGACAGACGACCAACAATGCACTTGCGCCGCCCTGTCTAGTGGATTGGTATTTTGTGCTAAGCGCGACAGCAAGTGCTGCCGTGACAGGGATATAGTGGAGGCGGACTTACGTTACTGGACGTTGGTGTCCGAGAGAGCTTTGTCGCGCAGCTTGCTGCTGTTGTTGCATGCTCGCCAGGTCTGCATACCAGTCAGCAGTGTGATGTGTACGCGGCTGGGGATCTTGGATGCGCGTTGCAGTTGGCGTCTCTGCAGAAACGACGGCGCTCCTCGAATCCGTCTGCCAGAGGTTGCGGGCGTGATGAGACCCACCTGCTAATGCGTCCATGCCTGGGGTGGATGCTTGCCGATACAGACGAGAGGGAGGTGTCATGCGCGCGTCGTGTGGCGAGCCCAGGGGCTGCGGTGTGGTTGCGGCGCTGTGGACTGCTCTCGCGCCGTTGGCGAGGTGGCCATAGCCTGGGGAAGGCAGCTGTTGGTGGGTGAGGTGGAGCTGTGGCGACGAGGTGATTTGCTGGCTCAGTCCTGAAGGGGTTCTCGAGGGCATCTGCTGGCGGACGGCGCGCTTGCCAGGCGAATGCGCGGCCAGCATCGACGGCGATGCATGGGCGGGCTGCGGCGGCGGTGTTTGGGCGGGCGAGTCCGAGGGCGACAAGAGCGAATTGATATCCATGATGGGTGTCTACGATGCTTCCCCGCGCTTGTTTATCGTGACGGGCGATGCGACACGGGCGACACGGGCAACGTAGTGCGAGCGATTGCGACTGCGATTGCGATTGCGATTGCGGTTGGGCTTCGTGATGCAGAGGCAGGTGCCGGTGGTGGGTTTACTCCGAGGGGCGATCAGTTCCGGGCGCAACTGGTGCAGGGACTGTGAGGTCTCGAGGTCCTGGTAACGAGCGGCATGGAAGGGCGGGCG
>JAPEUT010000376.1:0-22801 GCA_027946375.1 Neodidymelliopsis sp. IMI 364377
CCCCACCAAATGAAGCTCGGGTCAACAGCCAGCCCTAAGGAGCTCAGGTCCGCAACGCCGAACCTCCCCCATCACGTCACACTAAACACAATATTGAGCACCACAATGGCCGCCTGCATTTTCTGTAAGATCATCAAGGGTACGGATCTGGCTTATTCATCTCTGTCTTAGTACCTACCTGAAGCTGACATGCCCACTAGGAGAAATCCCGTCCCTGAAGATCTTCGAGAGCGAGAAGACACTTGCGTTCCTCGACATTGGGCCACTGAGCAAAGGACACTCTGTACGCATCCCAATAACCTTCCTACCTTCTCAAAGTGTTAGTATAGAAACAACACTAACACGTTGCAGCTCATCATCCCCAAACATCACGGCGCAAAGCTGCACGACATCCCCGACGACCAGCTCTCGGAGGTGCTGTCCGTGACCAAGAAGATTGCAATCGCGCAGGGCGTCGAGGACTACAATATCTTGCAGAACAACGGGCGGATTGCGCATCAGGAAGTCGATCATGTGCACTTCCACTTGATTCCTAAGCCGAACCAGCAGGAGGGGTTGGGCATTGATTGGCCGACGCAAAAGGCTGATCAGAGTGAGCTTAAGAAGCTGCTCGAGGATATCAAGAGTAAGATGTAGATGATGCAACGAAGTTGTGATGTGTCATGCATGAAGTAGTGCAGCACATGTTATGTGTAGATTAAACGCTGCAAGATAATATTTCAGAGCTCAATGCCCCTTGAATACAGGCTTCCTCTTTTCTCTGAATGCAGCCAATGCCTCATCTCGATCCTTTGTCTTCACAACCAGCTCATACGCAGCGTTCTCCGCCTTCTCGCCCAACGCACACCCCTCAACCGCAGCCAGCGCAGCCTTGATTGCAATCGGCCCACCCTCGCAGATAGTGATTGCAAGCTGAACAGCCTCGTTAAGCACCTTCTTCCGCGCAGCACCTTCCTGGCCCTGCTCCTCAGGCGTGATCTCTACCAACCGGTCGCAGAGACCCAAGAAGTACGCTTCCGGTGCACCGACTCTTCGTCCTGTAAGGATCATGTCGCGTGCGCGCGCGAGTCCAATCAAAGCGGGGAGACGGTATGTTCCTCCTGCGCCAGGAATGATAGCGAGCCGTGTCTCGGGTAAAGCAACGGTTGTAGTGGACGCGAAGACGCGCATGTGTGTTGCGAGGGCGAGTTCGAGACCGCCGCCGAAAGCTGGCGCAGCAAGTGCGGAGATTGTAGGGATGGGGAGGTTTTGGATCGAAGTCAGAGTGCCGCGAAGGGAGGCAAGGAAGTTCGAGGTGCTAGGTTACGTGTCAGCCTCAAGTCACAGCATTCTAGCTATACAGGATCGAACACCTACTCTTCCTGTGTGAACGTAGCCCTCTCCTTCAGATCCGCGCCTGCGCAGAAACTTGTGTCGACCTCGCTGGCCAGGATCAAAGCTCTTGTCGCCCCCGTCTGTCCCTCATTGTGTATGCTGGTGATTTGCTGGTTGAGTTCTGAGAGCAATTGGCGTGAGATGGCATTACGTGCAGCAGGTCGGTTCAGCGATAGGATACGGATGTTTCCAGAGTGCGGTGCCGGGTAGTTGAGAACATTTAGGACAGGCGAGGGTGCGCTTGAGTATGCGCAGCGCTGAACTGGACGTATGAACAGCCTCGAGCTCGGTCGTAACAGGAAAGGCATCTTGCTGCTGTGTCGCGTTTGTGTGTATCGACTGACAAGGTACCGATTGAATTGTGTACAAGATCTTAGATTTCGTCTGTTCAAACAGAGAGCGTGGAGAAAGTTGGAGCTTGAGCTTGGTCTTGGTGACCCGCTGATAGCCTTAGCCGAGGCAGGTGGTGCCGTCCCAGCCTTGCCATCATCACGTCTAATTCGATAACAAAGTCGTCTGTCTTACTTCGCAGTAGGAATTGTCCACCATGCAGGGTCTGACATTTGTTACGTAGCGAACCAGTGGATTGCATGATGATCTGTTGATATCTCAGACGAAACTGTGTAGCTGATAGTCAAATATCTATGCGATACTAACGACGATCTTTCCTCTCACCCTTCCTTCTACCATGTATTCCTTCGTCTTCTCCCATGCTTCTCGATGCCCTTCTTCGCTCAATATACCCTTGACCACATCCTGCACCACTACCTCAACACCTTTGTCGTCTGCTAGCTTCGCAACATGCTCCAGCAATTCGCTCTTTTGGTACAAAAATACGTTTGCGTATCTCGGTCCAAAGAAGTACCCATAAACATACCTCCACACCTGGGACGGATATGTAAAGTACGTCAAAGGACCACCCATCGCAGTTCGACTGGTCTTGTCGCCAACAATCGTTATATACGCGCCGTCCTTATGCAACAGCTCGTACCAGTGTGCAAACATCTCCGTTCCACCTACACAGTCCACGTACAAGTCGTACTTATTCCCTTGCGGTTTTTTCTCCAACAATGTCCTCGCAACATCCTCTGTCGCATAGTCGACAACATCATCCGCCCCCAATCCCCTCACAAACTCCGCATTGCGACCTGAACAGATCCCCGTGACGTGACATCCATACACCTTCTTCGCGAGTTGCACACACCACATCCCCACGCCTCCGCTCGCTCCACTCACAACCACGCGCCTCCCTTTGCCATTTGGGCTCTTCTGTTCTTCAGGCAACCAATCCAAACACGAAAACGCAGTCAATACCACCAACGGTACAGCAGCAGCTTGCTCCCACGTCCAGGCATCCGGCTTCTTAGCGATGGGGTCTTTGTCCGGCACGATGTTCAAATACTGCGTGAACGTCCCCTCACCCGTCGGTCTGCTGCAGAGTCCATACACCGCATCGCCTACTTCCCATTTCCTTGCTTTTTGGATTGAAGAGCCGATCGCGGTTATGGTGCCTGAGTAATCGCGACCTATGCCTTTCTCTTTCTTGCCGGCTAGATAGCCAACCACAGGGTTGCCCCAGAGTTGTATGTCGACAGGGTTGATAGCGGCGGCATGGATCTTGATGAGGAGTTCGTTTGGTCCGGGAGTGGAAACTGGTGTGTGGATTAGGTGAGGTGCTGACGAGGGAGTGGTGTATGTTAGAGCTGTGTTGGATTCGGAGACTTGAGTCATTGTGTCGTGGTGTATAAACTTTATAGCGGTTTATTGAGATCGGTCGGGAGTCTGCCCAAACGTATGCAACGTCTCCAAATTTGGCTTGCTCTGTCGATGACGTCTGCAATTTAGAAATTCGAAAGAATGTGTGGGGTCGTGGGCGATCATCCGAGGTACTATTGTGCCCAGCTTCAGGCAGACGTAGGTAGGCAGATACTGTCTTTCTTGTAATTCATTGAGCTCAACTGTGAACGTGCCCAAACGACCAAGACATGTGTGAAGCTTAATTGTATCATCAGTCTAGCTCATAGTTTGACAGTACTTCTAGCTCTAATCTTCTCGCCATATTTGATGAACATAAACGGTATGGGTACCAACGCGAGACTGATGAATGCTAGCAAACTATTCCCCCAACCAAGTCCCATCACATCATACATCTTTTGACTGCTCAAAGGAACCAGAGCAGCCATCAACGAACGGAGAACCGTGTTTGCAGCCATCGCGCTTGCGGCGTGTGTCGTGAATACGTCTACCAGATAGGTGTTTGCAGGCATGAATGTCATGAGCAGTCCGAAGCCAATGATACCGGTACCTACAAGAGGCACCATGTAATGTAACTGGTAGTTGGCGCCCCAACCGTAGATCAGCAGGCCTATTGGCAGAAAGAAGCCGCCCAGGCACATGATATACAAACGGTGTTCAGGTTTGAAGTCTCCGCGCTCGATATGCTTGGAGACTGTCCGGTTGCCATAGTGGATGTAGGCGAACTGGCCTATGAGAGAACCGACGCCTAAACCGAGGAATGACAGGCCTGTGATGCCGCCGTACCAGTGGTATTGATTCGTGAAGACGGCCGTGAAGGTTGTAAAGAGGATATACAGGTATGTGTAAGTGATCGCAACATATACACACATGGCGAAACAGATGGTTGAGCGAGTGAGCATCTTCGCCGGTCGAACAATGGAGAATCTGAACAGCTCTCTGGTAGTTAGGCCGCTGTCAAGTTTAGAGCGCAACTTATCGTTGCCTGTCTCTGCTCGAAGCCGCTTGGTCTTACGCTCTAAGATGACGGGAGCGGATGTCTCGTTCATCAAGATTAGAGACATGACAAAGAACGCACCAGCCTGCTCCTGTCAATTTGCTGTAGACTGCAAAGATAGATACGGACTCACGACGATGGCGACGAACCAGAAATTCCATCTCCAGCCCTTCGCGACAGTTAAGAAGCCTCCCACAATCGGACCAACACATGGTCCGATGGCTATAACAGTTAGTCCAGCCAACAAAGTAACTTTTTAGTAATTGCTTACTCGGACCCATCATCCAGACAGCCATTGCTGTACCTCGGTGTTCTCGTGAGATCAGGTCTGCTATGGTGCCACCACCCAGAACCATCGGTGCTCCTCCAACAGCTGGGTAGATGTCAGTATACGCCAGTAGTAGTTACGTGACTAATGCACTTACTTCCCATCATGAACCTGAACAAGATGAACATGCTCATGTTGGTCGAGACTGCAGCCGCAATGGTGAAGATGATGAAGAGGAAGTTGCAAGAATGATACAGAGGGAGGCGACCGTACATCTCCGACAAGGGGGCGATGACTGTGATGTGAATATTAATTTCCTGGGTAGAATTTGGAAGAACATACTGAGCGGCCCAAAACTAAACCCAAGTACATAAACAGACACCATGAAACCCTTGAGCATGTCGTTTGTGGAATTGAAATCCCGCATAACTTCCGGTACCCCGGGCGCAAACATAGAGCTCGCGAGCGGCGTGAGGAAAGTGATGGCGGATATCAGTAGCACCATTCCCCATTTCTTTGTAAACGGCCAGTTCAAAGGATTTTGGGGATCTTCCGGTCCATCGAAATCTACAAAATCGGGATCGTGCTCTACTCGCTCACTCTGCTCATCGACTATAGAGCCGGACGTGGAAATCCCGCCCTTCTCAGCATCTTTTTCTAGAGCCGATGACTCGATGTCTTTCTCGTCCAGGGGAGTGTGCGCCCGTGTGGATACGTTACTTGGGACCCGACGTATGGACCCTAGGTTACCAGGAATGTCTGCATCGTGACCTTCCAAGGCAGCGAGATCGATTATTCCAGCCTCAGTTGGGTGCTTGGGGTGGAGTAGATATGCCATCATGGCAAACGATGATAATGGAGGATCTGAACGCAGCTTCTGTACGATGTGATTATGTATTGTAGGCACCTAAAGGCGAAAGTTGTGTGCAGCCTTGTGGTGACTAGAGACTCGATGAAACCGTCGTGGCACGATACATGTTCACTCTCCATGAGCGAGAGACGTGAAGAAGAGAGGAGGGACGGAACTGCCAGGAACTATTCTAGCATGCGGGAGCAGCGCGATGTTATTTATAAAGAACGCTGTACGTGTAGCCAACAACTTATTCTAGGGCAGCATTGTTATCCCCGCATCGCTCTTGCGGCAAGATAGCATACCCAACTCCGCCTTCATAGCGGCAGGCTTGCGCAGATTCACCCACTGGATTGCATAGGATTGGAGACTATCTGGAGAAGTTCGTACGAGGTGCAGCATCGAGTCATGTGCTGTCCTGATTGAGAACGGTAGAATTCGTTCAGGAGAGAACCTCGGGAGTTGGCTTTCCCCGCAACGGCATCTCTCCCGCCGTTGCAACTGTTGCAGAGCTGAACTTACAATATCAAATACTCGATGCTCAATCTTACACGTCCTGCTGTCATTGTAAGGTCGTCGCAAACACGAAAGCGATACCTAATTAGTTGTTGTCTCCACCTTTTTCCAGGACTGACTCTCCAATAATACGTACCTACCGTATCTGGAAATTTCACACATCCAGAGAAAGTCTAGTAATGATCATTTGTAGCAAAGTTACTTTGTAGTTTTTCGCAGCCTTGTGTACTCTCCAAAATATGAGAGGGTTGTACTGGAATCTTATTGTTGTTGCAAATGAGAGATAGAACTCCCTCGGAGTATTAGTGTGCAATCTAGTCTACCTAAAATGCACAGATGACAAGCTCTTAACCACGACGACCGTGTTCTGCGCGCTCAGTGCTTATCTTGTATCAGTTGAGCTCAGCAGGCTGCAGAGAAGCCATAGTGCTCCACTCGTCGTTGCCATAAGCTCTACCCATACGGCCTTTGCTGTACAACAGCTTACCACCGAGCTTGACAAGCGGGTTAACCCACGACTTCTTCCCATCAGGTCCCGTTACTTCTTTACTGGTTGCACCAAGACCTATACTATGTCAACGATCCTGAAATCCTAACGAGCGGTGATGAGGAAGCACTTACCAACTGGTGGATAGTTCACGTATATGCCTTCCCAGCTCTTCTTTGGGCACGCGAATACCTCATGCATGATACCAATATGGGGGATCTTCTTCTCTGTCTCCCTCCACCATTGCAGTGCTTCGCTATGCATCGGACCATGCGCATAATCGTGCAGATAGTGCTCGTTCTCGAAATACAGAATCGACATGAACTCGCTTGAAGTCATGTTGTCTCCAGCATTGAGCCATGAGGAGTAACCGAGAAAACCATTTTGCGTGGCAGTCTCGCCCAACTCTTTGCACATGTTGTCGAATCGATCACCAACCTCTTTGAAGCCAGGTCCGAGAGCACCGAGTGGGTGATTGGAAGTTACAGCAAGAATGATGGCACACATTGTGTTGTTGGCAGCTTGTTCTCGCACACCTTTCTCATCCGGGAAAAGGAGTGTTGTACGATTTGGGATTACATCCTTCATCCGTGGGTTTGGAAGAAGACCGGCTGTGATAGCCAATGTTCGTGCGAGCTTGTAACTGAGGAAGAGAACTACCGGGAGAATAGTGACGATGTTGCGGTATGGCAAGAGGGCATATGCTGTAGACTGAATGACAGCACCGATAGACAGCCAAGTCGCAATGGTGAACTGATCGCGTACCATCTTGTATTCTCGTCAGTCGGATGCGTTCTTCCAAAGATCACAGAGTGCTATACTGACCGAGTGAAGTTTGACCATCGGCCTTTTGACCGCTTGGCTCTTTGGCCTCGAGGTAAAGGCATTGAATATTGGCTTGCTCGCCATGGTTGTGTAGTCAGAGATAAGTCGTTCCTGGGTACAAGCTGGGCAGTGGAGATGCAATATTCTGCTTGATAAACGGGGACTGCACGGACACGAAAGTGGAGTCGGAGCACAGAGGCGATGTTTCGAGCTCAACGTAGTCAAGGTCCAGCCTTTGTATCGTGAGCTTCTTTATAAGGACTTACAACACGGGTTGAAGCTGGCGCTGTGGAGGTCGTAGCTGTTTTTGGTCTGTTAGCTGAAACTAAAGCAGACCAATTGGGAACTGCGGAAAGCTCTGCGCGTTAAGACCCTTTCCCCACACATGGTGGAATTCCACCAAAATCAGAAGCTACAATTCAGCTGACGCCAGCTCGAGGCGTTTATGAAGCTCACATGGCCGAAACTGCCATTGCGGAAAGCTGAAAGTCCCACACACTAGACCGCCACCCATCCCTTGAACACCACATTCCAAAGTCATCGCAAATAAGAAGAATGACTCAAGATCAGGTCATGTTGCAATGATATGGTTCGGCAAATTAATAGGTCGATATATGCCGCTATTGATGCTCCACTATCTTCTACACCGATGAAGACGATGACTTCCCGCTAGCAAACCACTTTCTCATCCTTTCAATATCGCCCTCCGTTAGCATACCTCCATCAGCCTCCTCTTTCCCGTGCGACCAGATCACGTAAGCTGCCAGACTCGCCTGGCGACCCTTCAATGGCTTGTTGCCATCGATGCCTTCCTCCTGCAAGAGTTGATCTCGGTCATTCGGGTTTTCAACGAACCGCTGCAGAAGGCTCAGATTGTGATCGTCCAAGATTTGGTCGCTTGTGGGATGGTCATGGTGTTTGATGATGTTTTCCGCGAGTGTTTTGTCGCGGACCATGTCGGCGACTGAAGGGCCGGTGTAAGTTTTAGCTGACATGGTGGAACTCCGTCGTAGAGCGTATGTAACTGGTGAACTTGGTATGAGAGAACGATGCTGTGATGCTAATTCCAGAAATCTGCAAGTTTTATGCTAGTGTTATAGAATGTTGCTGCCTGAGAGCAAGTACTGAATTCTGTTGCCTAGTTGGGCAGGGACAAGCGAACGAAGATTTAAGATAACGAAGATGTATTCCCCCCCCTCAGCATTTGGAGTTTTAGATGTCGAAAAGATTGATGAATTTTTGTTTTCATTGTGTTAGGATGCCCAGTAGCAGTATGTAATAAATCATGTACATCAGTCTAGTCTGCGACCTGTGGGCAGACTATCCTTCGATGTATCACCAAGCCAATGATCGCTCCCAATGTGACGTTTAGAAGAACAGAAGCCCGCATGAATGCTAGCTCATCACCTCGCTTTAATGTGTACTCCTCTCAATAATACGTATGTTTTGTAGCACACTTACGTACCTTCGAAGTGACGATAACCATTGGAATCGTGATTGAGATGAGTTTGTTGGTCGTCCCATAGGGAAATGAGTCTAGATTCTTTTGATCGTGTTCTGCTTCCTCTCCTGTTGAGTGCTGGACCAGATTGTAACGATAGAAGTACCACTTGGATACCCACTGCGGTTGATTGCTTCTGGCGTATATTCTTACTGAAGCTATTTTTGCACGTGGCCCGCAGTGTTAGATTGTCTGTGAGAAGCCTGGTGCTGCGACGGAGTAGCCTCTTGGTTGAGAGAGCTCTTTGCTGTCTCCAGATAGGCTCCGACGCCCTTACGTTTAGCGGGATGCTGTCTCTTGGTGGACAGCATGCCACTGAACGCCACAGCAAGATCTAAGATGAAGTCTTTCGGGAGTGATGGTCCTACTTGCTCAAGGTTGTACATCGGGAATCCACTCCATAGATCTACCACGAGCGACCTCGCAAAGCTACCTCTCGGGGTTCCGTTGTACACCAAGAGCACAACGGAACATCTAGGTATCAAAACGTTCTCGTTAGGACGATCGATAAAAGCAAGCCAGAAGATAGTAGCAATGACCTCGTTCCTTGCCGAAACATCTTGAAGCTTCTCAGCAAGAACGTACAGTCGGAACAACGCCATATATTCCTCATGGATGTGCTTAGAGAATTGAGAAGAGGGAAGCGCATGAAGCTCCTCTTTACTCTTAGCCATAGTGGACAGCTCGTTCTTATAGATGTGGTTGAGATACAGAGCGAAAGTATGGGGATCGTCGTCAACCAGGCTGATGGTACGCGTGGCCGACTCTATCCATCTCCCGTTCATGGCACGCTTGAAAAACTCGGAGCGAGTGGTGAGAAATGATTCGTGGACAAGAAAGGTCTTTTGGTCAGTTGTCGGCCCAACGCAGACGGTTAACATGGCGGAGGGATCGAAGCTGCACGTTCGCTGTCAATACTAGGTCTCATTAAGAATTGCAGTGACTGTGGCTTGCCTCATAGCGCTGCTTCGCGGCACGCGAGTCGATCTGGCTGAGGTTGCCATTGATGTACTGTAATGACGATAATTTTCTTCAAGGAAAGGTAAGGTTACTTGATAAAGATGAAAGGGAAGAAGATTTTTTTTTATCTAGACTAGACTTATATGGGAAGCAAGTCGAGGTGAGAATAGGTATTTAAAGAAATTGGCAAGGGTAAGTCTGGCCTTCCATGCCAGAGCTGGCAAGAAGTGATTGAGATAGATCTCCTCTCACTCCTTGGTCTCCTGCTGCACTGTCTTGAGGCGAGCATCTTCAGCCAGAACACCATCGCCACCTCCAGTCGTGGGAATTCCGGGGCCGAAGATGAGATTATCGTAGCCGAACATGACATGATATCCCACCGTCACGTCAGCGAAGCGCTTGCCGCAGCCTAAAGGTTATCAGCACTTCCGTTTCACTTTAGATTGTAAACAAAACGCACCAACGAGCTGGTCGGAAGAAAACACCGAATTCATGAACGTGATGAAGTCCTGCGCAGTCCTCGCATGGAACTCAGCGCAACCATCGTAAGGCAACATCTGCATCGATCCTCCACTGGACTGGACTAGCGGCTCGAGCTCGGCCTTGTGCTTTGCTTCTTGATGGAACTGGACATAACGAGTAAGCTTCACACCGGCGTCTGGTGTTCGGAGAGTAAGATCGGCGTGGACACTCTTCCAGTGGTCGTGGAAGAATTCATCGGTGACGTCAGGCTTCTTGCTGAAGAAGATGAGCGCGCGGAAGTAGGGTTGCTCGTTTGAGCCGGTGCCGAGGCTGAGCTCATTGAAGTGGTCTGTGGAGGAGATCTGTGAGCTAATGTGGCTATTAAAATTAGCAAAACACTGAACGTACAGGTGTGAGTGTGATGGTTGGGGCAAGGCGCCGCCTTGGGTTGGTCTGACATAGTTCTCCCGTTGATGTTTAGTCTCTGACTTGAATATCAGAATGAACTGGCTGTCAAATTCGAAGCATCGCATAAGCTACGGTTTTATAGGGTAAGAGCCTAGTGACAACAAGTCAAGCGATATGTAGTATTGCGGCAAACGGAGTCAATACGCTTCACGGCATGGCGTATCGCCTCACAGCAATCCAATCGTTGTTCCACGTTGTCGGTATACCGAGGCGCAGGCGTAATCAAAGACTTTCAAAGCGCTCTATCAGTTCAAGTGTTCCTACCCCAAGACGAATTAGGGCATCCCTGGTAGATGGATGTACTGCCACTTTGCACTATTGGAACCTTCCGCGGTATTCGAATCCGATAAGCTGCTTTTCACAAGTTGGTTCTAACTTCAGTCGCGCAGTGTTGACAAGCGCTACTCGTAATGCTCAATTTTCAGGCGGTAGCAGCTCGGAGAGACTCTTTTAAGGCCGAGTGTAGGCCAAGTGATTGATCAAATACGTAGTGGGTGAGTGGGATAAGACCGGCTACAAGCGCAAGCCATATCGTACGGAAGTTGTTTTAGAGTACCCAACCCCAAACCTATACAGCAACTTAATCGAGCGCCATATTAAGACCTGAAAGATGTTTGTTGACGACTCGAGATGCAAATGGAAAGACTAGATAGACGAGTCGGTATCGGGCAAAGATCCTCTTCAACCTCCATCTGCAAGAAGTTCGTTAGCGACTCATCTATTTGAATGTGCCAACATGTAGCAACCGTATCCTATAATCCGACAACCAATTATGTAGAGGGTAAGCAGCAGCAACAAGGTGATGTGTTTAAGGTAAGAGATGCCAGACAGAAGAACCAGAAGTGGAATCTCCGCGCACAGAGCTACATAGCAAACATATCAGATTCCTGGATATCGTGTTTAGGGGCTGCGATTGTGAAGCAGCACCCTCACCCTTATCACGGACGTTCGTCGATGTGGGGCATTTACATCATCCGCCAAGCCTCATTTGTACTAGACAGCCTAGACCCTTGCACGTGCAGCGCGACAGCAATCAAAACAACGCGTAACGTCACTCAGCAAAGACGCGCAAAGATTGAAGTTGTGATTTGACATTGTTTCCACCGACAAGACGATAGACATCACGTCGTCGATATACTCTTTCCTCGATGAGAAGTGAGGAAAATACAAACATCCAACCCGCGCAAACGCGCCAAAACGCCCAGCCGATGTGATAGAACAGACAGACAGAGAGGTCAACACCCGTAGTAGTACCATGGCCCATCCATCCCATTGTAGAACCCAGACGTTGTGTAGAGAGAGAAAAGGGGATATCACGTTACAGGCCTACATGCTCAAATGACTCGAAACACGACAGGAGGATTGAGGCGTCGAAGTCTGTGCATGAATGCCAGTTAGAGAAGAATCAACATGAAAAGAAGAAGGTGCAGATGGAACTGCTTATGCCTTCTTCGGTGTCGCCTTCTTGGGAGTGGCCTTCTTTGTTGTCGCCTTCGCGGCGGCAGCCTTCTTGGGTGCGCCCTTCGTCTTTGGTGCAGCCTTGGACGCGGCAGTCTCGGGTGCCTTCGACTTGGTGACACGTCCAGACTTTGTCTTTCCGAGGACGCGTGTGACTTCCTTCTCGACAGCAGGGGCGGCGGCAGCGGCAGCGGACTTGCGGGGCTTGCTGGCGTTGGCCTTTGGCTTGGCAGCGGCAGCGGTGGTCTTCTTTGTTGTGGTGGCCTTAGTAGTGGTAGCCTTCTTGGCCGCGGGAGCCTTCTTGGTCGTGGTGGTGGCCTTTGCCTTCTGCGCAAATGTTAGTAGTAGAAAGCAGCGGCGTGATGGTGTTACCTACAGTAGCAGTAGCCTTAGCCTTAGGAGCAGCCTTGGCCTTGGTGGCGGTTTTCGCCTTGGTGGCGGCAGGCTTCTTCTCCTCCTTAGGCTCCTTGGACTCCTTCTTCGTCGCGGCGGCGGCAGGCTTGGCCTCCTTCTTTGCGAGCTTTACGGTACCGGATGCACCTATGCGACGCGTCAGTACAGATTGCACAGGGTAACAGCCGTGAGGAGGGACGCGTCGTGAGAGCATGCATTCGACGAGCCTTGGAGGCTGGGAGGTGGAGACATACCCTTGGGACGCGTGAAGTCACCCTTTTCCTCACCAGAGGCAATGGCACGGTTGACGTGGCTCTTGAAGGCAGCCTCGGTAAGGTTGGAGACCTCGTTGTTGGCCTTGATGTACTTCTGGATAGCTTGACGACTGTTGAGATCTGGTCAGCACAAGCTCTTGTGTGGAACGACGAAAGCATGACGTGAGCGCGTGTCGCGCAGACAGCTTCACAAGGGAATGACTAACCTGGATCCGTTGCGTTCCTTCAACTGTAGGATGCGAAGAACGCGTTAGCAAAGATGTTCTCAGTTCCAGTGGGTGTTGGGAAGCTTTGTTGTTGTTCGCGACCGAGTTTGCAGACTGGCGTCGAGAGCCCAGGTGCGGGGATCACGATGCGCCGGAAAGTGTAGACTTACGTTGATGATAGCATCCTTGACCATATCTGTGTCGAATAGTCAGTAAATGTCTGCGATCACGATAGAAGCAACGCGACTGCACGGCGACAGCGTTGTGTTGAGAAATGAACGCGACATACCGATGTAAGAGCCATGGTTCGCGCTGGCAGCGGCGGCCTTCTTGGGGGCAGCGGTGGTTGCTTTCTTGGGAGGCATGTTGGTAGTAATTATAAGTCCTTGGAGACGCGTATCTGATGTTTCTAACGAAGGGGCGAACGTTCGAATCGAGGGAATGGTTGTTGTTGTGGAAGCGTCGGAAGCCACTGGGATGGGAGCACCGCGCGCCCCGAAGCGGGGGGAAGCTACTTATCTGACGGCTGCAGCCGAGAGGTGCATCCAGATCAACTCCCTAGCGACACAATCGTCCATTCCTATTTAGGAAGGATTTTGATATTGTCGGCCTTTTTTGATCTGGAGTAGACTATTGTCGCGCTCTCACTGGATGTTGCGGGACGTTTGCAGAGCGGTTTGGTCAGGGTGTTCTGAGTCTGCCGCTCGCTTTCCGTTCCGCTGACCTCGTGCTTCATCCCACTTGGTGATTTCCTCTTGTCTCCTTGACGTTTTCTAGTACTGTCCCTGATCTCCCTTATCCGTCGAGAATTAGGCAGACGCTATACTGTCGCTTAGATGTCCGTGTGCGTGTCTAGCTTGTACGTGACTCCGCATCGCTGCCTATTGATGATGCTGTACAGAGATCTGATCCGGCGCGTCCACATCGGCGCAGATATTGCGCGTTCCACTTTGCTCCACGCTGCGATGCTTTCTCCCGAATTAGCTATCCAGTTTCCTGTTGCTTTATCTCGTGATCAACGGTCTACTCTTAGCTCCCACTCGAGTGTCTATAGGGCTCATTGGTGTTGTTTTGATTATATACGCGTCGCTACTCGCGTTGTTTCGCTTCGACCTCGACACACATCCTTCATGTTTCAATCTCATCTACCGGAACAATGTTGGTGCTCGTCATGTGCCCGCGTCCGAGTCAACGTTCTGCATAGGTCTTCTTTATCCACTTCGAGTCTCATGTGTTTGTCAATTGCTTCTATGACGTGCCCTTGCGTCAGCTGAGACTCGATCACGCGCTCATCGCCTCGAAGTGTTTTCTCTCAACATCCACATGTCCATTCCATCACCGTTAACAAGGCTGTTTGGTTTCGAGAATCACGCGACCAGTGCTCTCCCTGACCAAGAGAAGTGTCTGGTCTGGCATGCTCTTTCACATCGATGTGACAACGGCGTCATGGCTTCAGCAGAAGAGTCCCAGCAAAGTCCTGTACCTCGAGGAGAATAGTAACAAGGTTTAGCATCAACCCAAACACAGATAACAAATAATGACGCACTGACATCGCACACATTCTACGGTAAAGCGTTCTGGAGGCCAACAAGCTACACTCCGTATATGCACCAACGCCAGCCTTTGGCTCTCATCATACGCAATCACTCATCATACACAACCACTAATCATACACAACCACTAATCATACACAACCACTAACGCACGCTGGAAAATGTTGATCATCGCACCACTGGCTCCACATCATTAAGGCAGAGAGAAAGAGCCTAGACGTTGCAAAGAATTTGCGCGAGTGGTAAGAATTCGAGCGACGAACATGGTGTACTCAAGGTAACGATAAAGGTGCTGAGGTAGTGCAGCCAGCCTCATACAACTAGATAGCCGCTGCATACGAAGTACAGGTGAGCTCAACTACTAAGAAGAGACCAACACATGCAACGAGTCCTTCAGAGCTCTTCTTCTTCTTCTCACGCGACATCATAAATACTGGACCACTGTATCAATCAACAAATGGAATTGTGGTTTGGTATCATGAAGAACGCCATCCCGCCACCAACCATCCCTATGTCCCAACAAGCCTTACTCATACCCCAAACGCCACCCAATGCTTATAAACAGTCGTCATGAAGCTACTGTATCTCATTACGCGCGTGCGGTGATGTAGTCCTTGTTCTCAATCGTCACACTCTTCGTCTGGGAGCCTGTTAGCACATACTTGGCGAACATTGAAGTGGGGAAGTGACTTACCATATGGTTGACCTTATATACACCCACCAACCGACTCGCAAGCTCAAACATGTTGTTTCGGAGCGAAATGACAATGAACTGCGCGTTCTTTGTGCGTTCCTTGATGTAGCTGGCAACGATACTCACGTTCCTGAAATCTAGCGCGGCGTCGATTTCGTCCATGACGTACAAGGGGGTGGGCTTATAGTGATGGAGAGCGAAGACGAGCGCCAAACTGGACAGGGTCTTCTCACCACCAGACAAATTACTGATGTTCTTCCAGCTCTTCTTGGGCGGCATGACGGAGAAGAGAATGCCTTCAGAGAAGGGGTCGAGAGAGTCGACAAGCTCGAGCTCGGCGTTACCACCCATGGTGATCATCTGGTACATCTCCTTGAGGCGTGCGGTGATGATGCTGAAGCCTTCCATGAAGCCTTCGAGACGGAGACGGCGAAGTTCATCGCATTGCTTCTTCGCATCGTCGCGGAGGCTGACTGCTTCCGCAAGATCCAGAGAACGAGCAGCGTGCTCTTCGACACGCTTGCGGTACTCAGCAAGGACCGCAAGATCGACATTGGTGCTTTCGTTCTTCTTCTCGAGGGCCGCGACCTCATCCTTGAGTTCGTGCTTGTCCAGATCTTGCAGCTCGTCTTTGGTGAACGTGGGCAAGCCTTCTCCGGTCTCTTGCTCTTCGCCCAGGTCACTATACCAATTAGCTGAGTCTGATGGTCAATCCGTATAATCACTTACGTTACGTTCTGATAGGAGAGCTTATTAAGCTTGTCCCGGAAGTAGGCCTGCTTCTTCTGGAAATCCTGAAGGCTCTTCTGAGCTTCTTCAAGCTTGTTGCGCATCTCGATCTCGGTGGCACGAGTTTCATTAAGCTCGGCAGTCTTCTCGTCAAGCTCCTTCTTAACAGCTTGGAGGTCTTCCTTGGTGGATTCGAGGGACTTTGGAAGCGATTAGCATGGTTGCACGGATATTGGTCAGATAGTACATACCTCCTGAGCTTCCTCAGCTTGTTGACGGACACCCGACGCATCGCGCTGATGAGACTCCATATCCTCTTCCACCTTCTCCAAATCAACTGCAAGCTTGTCCAAATCTCTAACGGCATCGTTGAATGCCTTCTCGTGTTTGGTGCGTTGCTTCTCCTCCTTCGACTTGGAAACTTCTGCACTGGAAGCCTGCTCAGAAAGTGTGTCAATCTGTTGCTTGAGACCATCAACCTTGGCTTTCTGACTGCGCAATTTGACACCACCGATCTCCATGATCTTGTCTTGCAAGGCCTTGATCTCAGCTTCCACATCAGCCGTTTCAGCGTGCAGTTTGGAGATCTCCTTCTCCATAGAAACGATGCTCTTCTCCAGAGAAGAGACACGACCCTTGTCAGTCTTTGTCGAAGTCTTTTCTGCGCCCAGCTCTTGAATGCGGCGCTGAGAATCTGCAATATTGCGGTCGAAGCTCTCCAGTTCCAATGCGATTTTCTGAGCTTTCGTATCCAACTCGGGCAGCTGCTGGGTCAGGCTTCGCAATGTGCTTTCAAGCTCTTGCAACTCCTGCTGGAACTCGGTAAAGGTTTGCTCCAGTGTGTCTCTGTCCTGTTCAAGCTTCGACACCTGATCCCTTGAGACGTCAGAAGCAAGCTTGGATGACATCTTGCCCTTGACTACGCGGCTGCCGCCACCACTCATCGTACCGGCGGTGTCGATGAGCTTGCCGTCGAGTGTCACAACGCGCCATCGCTTAGCACCATAGGCAATGCGCTCTGCTTGGTCGAGATCCTCAGCAACGAGCGTGTTCTGGAGCACGTGAAAGAAAGCAGGCCTCAACAGATCATGCTTCGGCTTGACAAGATCGAAGAGGCGAGGAACGTTCTCCGGTGTATCGAGGGTTGACATGTCTCGCTTTGCAAGACGGTCGAGCAGGATGAAGTTGGCGCGGCCAAGGTTGTTCTTTCGAAGATGCTCGATGCACTGTTGACCAGACTCTACTGTGTCAACAACCATGTTGTCCAGCTGGGGGCACGCAGTAGATATTGCAACATCATACTTCTGGTTAATCGTGCCCAGATTACCCAATCGACCGTGGAAGCCATCGATACGTCCAGAATCTTTCAAACGCATAAGGCCAGTCAGGACATTGCCTTGTGTTTGGTTAGCGGAGAAGTTCGAGCGGGCCTCATCAGCCTTCGCTCGTGCGCCAGAGAGCTTCGATCGCAGAGTTGGTTCCCTTTGAGCCAGATCCTCGAGTTGCGCCTGAATCTTCTGCGCCTCTTTCGCGACTTGCTTCTTCTCAGACTTGCATTGCTGAAGCTCAACAGCTTTGCTCTCTTTAGACTCTTGCAGTGCTTCAATCTTCGCCTCGACGTCAGCAATACCCTTGGCACCAGCGCTCTCTCTCTCCTGGAGGATGTCAAGTTCACTTTGTGCCACAGCCATAGCTGACTGCTTCTCGTTGATCTTTGCGCTCCACGGCTCCAGTGACTTCTGCTTTGCCGCGATCTCATCAGACAGACCCTGGGTCTTTCCAGCCAGACTCAGGCGGACGCGTTCGAGCTCCTTCTCCTCAAGCTTCATGCTCTGTTCCAGCTCTTCAATCTCCTCAGCGTATCGCTCAAGGTCTGCAGCGTACTGTTTCGCCAAGGTCTCTGCTTCCGATCGGCTGTAACTGCTGGTTTCTTTGGTCTTCTCGAGTTTCTTCTGCTTTCCAGCCAAGAACTTCCTCTTCTCTTCAAACTTGACTGCCTCCTTGTCGATACGTCCAACTTCTTTCTGAAACTCCTGGTTCCTCTGTTCAAGTTGTTGGCACAACTTTGCACCTTTCTTGTACTGGCGCTCGAGTTCTTTGATGCCTTCTTCATTGCCCTGATATTTCTGCAACTCTTCGTCGAGCTGAGCTTGCATCTGACCGACTGATTCCTGGGTCACCTCAATGTGGTCATCGAACTCGGAGACGTAGAGCTGGTACAGAGTGGATTGCTTGGTGGCAAGTTCGTTTTCGTCGCGGATGTAAGCCAGAGCCTTATTCTTCTTCTCCTCAAGTCCACTCCTCTCTTTCTCGATATGCTGCACTCGGCTGTTCTTCTCCATACAAGTTTCGTTTAGAGTCTCTACCTTGGCCGCAGATTCCTCAATCGATGCTTTGTACTTGGAAGTGCCGATGATATCCTCAAGGTATTCGAGAAGGCCATCGTCGTGCTCGGTCGAGGCTTTTGGTTTCATCTGCGCGATCGACTCGACCTCACCCTGCAGGATCAGGAAACGCTTGTGATCAAGATCTACGCCTTTGCCTTTCAGGTACTTCGTGACGTCTGTGAATGTGGATTCCTTTTTGTTCATGTAGTATTTGCTGTTGTTGTTCTTGAATGCCCGACGCGAGATGACTAACTGCGACTCCGGGATGACCTCAGCTACGCCGCTGGGTGTGTCCATAACTTCCTGGAAATGAACCTCAACTTCGCAGTACTCGAGATCTGGATATTGAGCCGAATTGTGGACAAGCGCGGAGGTTTTGGGTTGACGCATCTTGCTCGCGCGGAAACCGAAAACGAAAAGTAGGGAGTCAATAACGTTCGATTTGCCAGATCCGTTAGGCCCAACGACAGAGGAGAACGAGGAGTGGAAAGGTCCGACTTCCTGGCGTCCAGCGTAACTCTTGAAGTTGGTCAAAATAAGCCATGTAATCACCGTGCGCTGCTTTGGTGGAGCAGGTTCTTGTGTCAATGGCACGCCAGCCGCCCGCCTCTTCGCGACGATATCCATTGGTCTTTCGAGAATTGTGTGGTTTGGATTGATCTTCTCGACCATTTTCGGTGTAGGCGGCACTTGCGTCGGCGCTATCGCATCGGGAGTCTCGGATGGCTTTAATGCTGCTTCGGACGGCGATTTGACTGTAGCCGCTGGCTCTTGAACCACTGTTTCCTCCTTCTCCTCCTCCTCCTTCTCCTCAACTTTCTGAACCTCCTCCTCTTCGACGGTACTGTGTACGGTGTTGTCATCTGTAGATTCTTGTTTCACCACCACTTCGATTCGGGCTC
This sequence comes from Neodidymelliopsis sp. IMI 364377, assembly GCA_027946375.1. Taxonomy (NCBI): domain Eukaryota; kingdom Fungi; phylum Ascomycota; class Dothideomycetes; order Pleosporales; family Didymellaceae; genus Neodidymelliopsis; species Neodidymelliopsis sp. IMI 364377. Next base: position 19,061 of record JAPEUT010000376.1, read on the forward strand.
GTTTCACAGCAGTACCGACTCTAGGTGTCTCCTCAGCTGCGGGTGTCTGTTCGGCTCTGGGTGTTCGTTCTTCTGCTTCACTTTCTGTGACATCGGCGGCGGGAGTGGCAGGTGTTTCTTTCAACTCGTACTCGGATTCCACTGTTGGCACAGGTTTAGGTTCAGGCTCGATCATCGCCATTTCCAGTGTGGGGGTTTGCGAACCTTCTTCTACGGTGTCTTTCTCGACTGCCACTCGCGGCTTCCGCCCACGTTTCTTAGGAACGGTCTTTGCTGGCGCAGATGGTCGGGGACTGCTCTCTGGAGGAGTCTCTGTTTGTGCCGGCTCTACAACCTCCTTTGCACGAGTGCGTCGCCGTGTTGCGCTCGGCTTGGACGCAACATCTTCAGTTGCCGTTGCGGCAGTCTTTCTGGGGCGCCCGCGCCCTCTGCCGGTCTTGAGTGGTGCCGGTGCAGGTGTGAACTCCTCTTCTTCGTCCTCATTAACCTCTGGTGCGGGCGTTCTGTTTTCGTCGTTGTCGGACTCTTCAACGACCGGCGCTTTCTGGCGCGTTGCGCGCGTAGACTTTCGAGGTGCCGCCGAGGCCATTGTTGTGTATCCTGTAAGTTAGTCGGCGTTGAGGCGGCCGTCTGGTATTGAGGTTTACTCCACCTTGTGCGATTGCCATGTTTACTGCGCACGGTCCAGCAAAACACGCTAGCACGTGTCGCGCCTCCCCCTGCCCCACTACATATCCTGTGTAAGTCAGAGGCAGACGCGATGTGTTCCCACTATTCAAATGCTGCTGTAAAAGTAGGACGACATCGTGGTTCCTCTCACATTTCAATAGACATGCAATCTGCTATCATCGGTCTCATGAACCACATCAATAACGACGTCATGGCATATCCATCAGTTCCGAATACCATCATGCATATTCGCATGCTGAACCCACATCTATACAATATCTCAATGCGCACCTAATCTTAATCTACACTCTTATGCAGAGGAGCCGGTGTATGAGGTCTGAAGTGCAGGATGTGTGAGATGTCTTTGATCTTTGATTGATTTAGGAGGTTGTTAGAAGGTGCTGGAGTGAGGTACTAGGGATCGAGGGACGTGAAGTGAACGGTCGAGTTGTTGTACTAAGAAACGGTCAGGGTACGCTGGCTCGTCGTGGTAATGGAAGCACGATGGGAGATTAAGACAGCATCGTCTACATGCAAATCACAGACAGAAGCCATACATTTAAACCACCAAAAGAACACAAAGTCACATTGGAAAGCTACGTAAAGGTCTTCAAAGAATCACCTACGGTTTTCGGCTGCTGCCAATCGGACTCATCAGTTGTCCACTGCCACCCGTCGCGCTACGGACCATCATGGGCTTGACGCTCTGCACAGGGCTCAACGGATCTCGCTGGCTTGAGCTCTGGCTCGAGGTTCCCGAGCTCAGGCTGCCGCTGCCGTGGCTGCCGTTGGTATGACCATTGGCGAAGCCAGACGCGTTGAAAGGGTTCTCGAGAGCATATACAGGAGATATGTGCTCGTCGAAACCGTCGGTGAAGCCCGAAACATCAGAGAGCATGGACGAAGAGCGACCACGACCACCTCGGAGAGAACCCGGAGTGCTGCCTACGTGATGGAGGGTTGGGAACGTGAAGCTAGTGAACGCGTTGGCGTGAGGAGACATGGTTGTGCCAGGAAGAGGGCCTTCGGGCGTCGTAGGAATCGACTCTTGATGCGCACCTTGAAGGAGAAGAGCCTCGTAGTGTGCTGCCGTCTGCATGATTTGGGACGTGGTGATATCGTTCTCTTCAGCTCGACGTTCGAAACCGTTGATATTGCTGCGATACTGGTTCTCAACGTCGGCGCGCTGTTGTCTCAAAGCATGACGCTCCTGCTCTCTTCGCTGCTTGGCCGTGAAACCTTCCTGGTTAGCGGTGACAAGACGGTCGTGCTGCTCATTGAGCCTGGTCTGACGCTGCTGGAGACGTTCCCGCTTCTGCAGGGCAGTTGAGATGTCCGTCTCTACGCTCTGGATTTGCCCTTCAATGTCAGCCTTGACTGCGTCAAACTCGCGAGCCACAGCATTCTTGTTGTCACGCTCCTTCTTCCATTCAGCTTTCTTGGCTGCAGCCTCTCGCGTCTCCTCTTCTGGAATGGCACCTAGGTTGTCGGCCTGGAGGGCAAACTCAGCAGCAGCATCATCAGCCTGTCGGATATTTTGCGTGAATTGAAGGACACGTTGGCGTTGGCGCTCATCACTGCCTCCAGCGTTTGACAGGCGGTTGCTGAGCGTATCGACCTCCTTCTTGATGGTAGAGATGGCGGTCTTGTGGTCCTTCTTGTTCCGTTTCAGGCGATTGCGCTGTTCCTGGAGCTGCTGGTCGGCCGCGGCGATTGAGTTCTTGAGTGTCGTCGTGGGCGAAGATGGCCGGAGGGTTTGATGAGCTGGCGGGGAAGCAATTGAAGCTGAGGATTGTCAGTTGTGGTCATTATCAAATCAACGCGCAAGCATACCTAGTTCGGCAACGGGGCCGGCCGAGGTAATAAGACTCGTGGAGTAGAAGACTTCGTTGTCGGCGGTGCGGACGAACTCGCAGTAGTAGTTCGAGAGCGCCGTCAGACCAAAAATCTCTCCCACCCAGAAGCCCGTTCCCTCTTGACCCTGGTATCCTAGCGGGGTGCTCTGACGAATGCGAGCCGAGCTCCAATCTGCACCGTTGACACGGATGTAGAATGGCTTCGACTTGTCGATTCCAGACCCAGAACTTGAATCTTCCTCCTCTTGATAATCTGCACTGTTGAACAAACTGACACGGAATGAAATGTCGGAGTAGCCGACTTCTGAAATCCACACACGATCGTCTTCCGATCTCCAAACAGCGTTTCCAATGTGATTTGCGTCTTTTGCGTTAGCCTCGTCGGCATCGTTTGCTGCCCGGCTGCTTTCCATCTCTTTTAAAACGGTAACTTTTGTACTAGCAAGAGCAGCCCAAAAAGGCTGCTGAGAACGAACGTGGGTAGCCTGCTTCCTCTTCCTCCGCGAGCTACTCGCCTTGTCCTTGTGCGAAGCAGGCGGTGGCCCCGGTGGGCGGCCATCGGTACTCGAAGTGCTTGGCACATCGGCAGGCGGGTGCAGGTTGATCGAGTTGGCACGCTGGAGGTTGCCGACCTCGGGGTCCGTTTTCTTGCCAGTGGGTAGCGACTGGGCTACGTCTCGTCGAGATAGAGAGCGTCGGATAATGCGAACGACACCTTGGGCGAGAATATGAATACCCAGGAGGCTGCGGGGCCATCCGTGGGGGGAAGAAGAAGATTCCAGATAAGTTGGGGCACTGGGTGGGCTCGTCAGAAACTCCAGGCCTCCCCGGGCGAGCCCGGACCACAGGAAGTGGATGATGTGTTGCCGGAGAGGCCTGAACCTGAGCAAGTGGTTGGAAAGAATGATGACGACACAGATGAAAATGCCGTTTGTGGTGCCAGCCTTGCCAGCGGCGGCGCCTCCGAGGGCAATGGCGATGACGGCCTGTGCGAGATCGAGGAAGAAGTTCTGCACAGGGACCCAGAGGACGAGCCAGATGACGAGTATGGAGGCATCGGCGGCGATGGTGGTGAAAAGAGAGGGAGTGCCGCCGGAGCCCTGGAAGATGTCGGTGAAGGAGGGGAAGGCAGAGAGGGCGGAGAGGGGGGTGCCGGCTTGGGGGGGCACAAAAGTGAGGGTTGCAAAGAGAAACTGCACGACGGTGAGGACGGTGG
>JAPEUT010000377.1:0-22738 GCA_027946375.1 Neodidymelliopsis sp. IMI 364377
GGAGAGGGGGGAGAGAAAGAGTGTAGGCGGAGTAGCTGGTGGAGGAGGAGGAGGGGATGTCGATGAGGATGATCCGTTGTTTATGGAGATGATGGAGGGGTTGGCGGGTGGGGAGAGTAGCGAGGAGAGTGAGGAGGAGTAGTGGTACAAGGAAGGACTTGTTGAGTTGAAGCGTTGGGGCTGCTTGGGCCAACATACATGGGTATCAGATCAAGGTCAAACCAACATGGCATTGAGAGTTCAAGTCAAGTCAAAGCAAGATGATGCAAATGAGTAAGCACAACTAAGTTCAAGTGTTTGCAAAGATGAAATTCTCAGGACTGGGTCGTCAGCTCAAGAACCAACCCGACCGCCAGCACAGGGCTTTCCCCCGCTCTGCGCGCCTAACATACAAAGACAAAAAACAAAAGAAGTTGTCTGTTGTGCGAAAAACGTGCAGCGCGGATATCTTTCCCTCATCAGCGCTTGGCATTGGTCATGTTCCTTCAATTCCCCTTTTTTTTCTGCTTTCCCGGCAATGGCTCCCTTCACACACTGACACACGGTGGGGAGTGAAGGGTCAAATGGTCTCATTGTGCTGCTTTTTTCCTTTCCTTCCAAGCTCCTACGCCGACATGCTAGTGGTCAAGTCAAGTCAAGTCAAGTGACAATGACTGGGTATGAAGGGTGTGTGCGAGAGAAAAGTCGTCTACCACTGGGTAGTGGTAGCGGGGGCAGCCTCGGCACCCCAGCCCTCGTTGCCGGTCTGCTGGGCCTGCTCGCCAGAGGCAGCGGCCCAGTCAGAGGCATCGGCGTCCCAGGAGGCGCCGGGGGCGGCAGCCTGAGAGGTGAAGGCACCGGCAGAGGCGCCCGAGACCTCCCACTCGGAGGTGAAGCCGGCCTCGACGGCGGCGGGGCCAACCTCGTCGGCACCGGGGACCTTGGCCTCCTCGACGCCGGAAGCGTCCTTGTTCTCCTCGGCCTCGGGGTCGCGGTAGAAGTACAAGTCGGTCATGACGTCCCACTCGGCCTCGCGGGAAGCGAGGGTGCCACGCAGGCGGAGGACCTCACGGGCAAGCATCCACCAGACGAGACCGATGGCGTGGCGACCCTTGTTGTTGGTGGGGATGGCAACGTCGACGTACTCGGTGGGCGAGTCACCGTCGCAGAGGGCCTGTTGGAGTTAGCATGGTCTCTGCGTCCCATTGCGCGCGTAGAGAGATGTGACATACGATGACGGGGATGTTGACGTAGGAAGCCTCCTTGATGGCCTGGGCGTCGGTGCGAGGGTCGGTGACGATGATCAGGCGGGGCTCCTTGAACGAGCGGGTGATGTAGTTGGTGAAGTTACCGGGGGTGAAGCGACCGGCAATGGCGACGGCGCCGGTGTGGGCGGCGAACTTGAGGACGGCACGCTGTCCGTAGGGACGGGCAGAGATGACACAGACTGGGGGGAGTTAGTGTTTGAACTTTTTGCGCGCGGATTGCTAAGACATTGACATCTTGCAATCGCGACCACTCTAGAAAACGCACTGTCGGCCGGGTTGTCAATGGCGGCAATGATGCGGGCGGCCAGGACAATCTTCTCCCAGGTCTTGCCGACGTTCAGGACGTTGACACCGTCGGCCCTGGTCTTCCAGAGGTAGGGCTCCATGTGCACCTGCAGGTTCTTTGCGCCGAGGTGGCACTGGGCAGCGAGGAGCATCTCAATGTCCTGCTGGGTGGGGTTGAAGATGGCGGGGAGGTTGGAAGGGGCCATGTTGACGGATTGGGCACGGAAGGCGAGCTGCTTGTCGGTGTTGGGGAGAAGAGAGCTGTCGTCGCGATGCACGATAATTGTTGGAGGGGAGCCATTGCTGGTGTGCGCGCTAGCGGCCCGATGGGGATAGGCGGCGATCGGCGCCGGGCAAACCCATCGGCGTGGAAAAGACGATGGAGTAGGGGAGTGGTCTATCGAGAAGCGTGTGAAGACTGCGAAGCGCTGCTGAGAGGCCCCCCCATCGCCAGCCATGCCGCCCCGGATACCCGTCTCCGTCCCCTCGTGCCTGCGGGCCTCGTCGAGCACATCATCGCCCATCACGCTGCCCCTGCGGCCGTTCTCGACGACGGGCCCGCTGCAGAAGAAGCTCACGTCGCTGGAGCGCAAGCAGCGCTTCGAACACGACCCCTATGTGGCCGCCCAGAAGGCCCGCAAGAAGGCCGCCAACCTGTCGCGCCGCGCGGAGCTCGAGCAGACGCGCGTGGAGAGCCTGGGCAACCCCGTCCGCGGCGTGCCCACGCCCTTTGTGCAGTCGTTCGACACGGGCAGCCCGTCGACGGCCACGCCCGAGCCTGCCACGGCCGCCGATGCGCAGCTCAACTACCGCTTCGACCCCTCTGGCGTGCAGAAGCAGCTGAAGCGCAGTCGCCAGCTGGCGGTGCCCCTGAGTGAGGTTGCCGGGCCCGCCACCACCGCGGGACCCTACCAGTGGAGCGACGCCATGCGACACAACGCCGCCAGCAGGCTGCAGCAGTCGGCCGACGAGATGGAGCAGCAGAACCAGGCGGACCACGCGCGCGCCGCCGAGGCCATTGCGCGCATCACCGCCCTCGCCAACGGGTCCAGCAAGGACCGCATGCGCGTCAACATCACGCGCTGCGTCGAGACGTTTGGCCGCCACAACACGGACAAGGCCCTGCCGCCCCGCGCACCGCACCTGGACAGGATCAACTCGGACACAGCGCCCGCCCCGCGCCCAGACACCAACGCCGCTGCGGCTGGGAAGCGCATTGGGCCCGACACGGGCTCGTCCGAGGTGCAGATTGCCATTCTGACGGCCAAGATCAAGACGCTCGCCGACTTTTTGTCGTCGCGCGGCAAGGGCGACAAGCACAACAAGCGCAACCTGCGTCTGCTCGTGCACAGGCGGCAGAAGCTGCTGCAGTATCTGCGGCGCCGCGAGCGCGGTGGGCCGAGGTGGCAGCACTGCATTGAGACGCTGGGGCTGACCGAGGGCACCTGGAAGGGCGAGATTTCGCTGTAGACGTAGACATGGACTGGGCGTGCGAGAAGTGTGTAGACGTAGGAGCAAGTGTAAATTAGCGGCACGGCAGGGGGTTGAATCCTGTGCAATGCATTTGTACGATACTGTTTTCAGAGCCATGTGTTTGGCTTGTCGCGACGAATCAGCCATTCTTGAGCCATGAATACAATGCAAGCATGGATGCTGTCACATGACTGGTGCACGTGACACCCCACCTGGCAAGCTCAGGCATTTTGACCCAGCACTTTTCGGGTGAATCAGCGTGGTGGAATTACGAATCACGAATCACGAATTACGAATGCTACTGCAGCGGAATCAAACGTTCTGGGCGTGGAATGCATAGGTGAGGGGCAGATTCGGAGGTCGTTTTGGGGCTGAGGCTGCAGGCAGCGATTCCGTGCTTGAAAGCTTAAAATTACGCAACCCTGGTTTCGGCAGGGCGTGCGGCGTGCAGGGTGCAGGACAGGGCAGACCTTCTCTTTTTGCCGAGACGCAGTTGGTTCGAAAAGTTTCGTCTGGGTCGCGTCGCAACGATCTGGTCTGCTATTCACCATGCTGCCCAATTCCTGAAAACTGCCTCTCCAGCGCCCACACCGGCGACTAGGCTCACCATTGACCCGCTCTTCCGCGACCGCCCTCCCTGCTCTGCACTCTCTGCCACACCTACTGCGCAGTCGCCCGCTACAGACAGCACGACTAGACGGCGACGAGGGACCAACGGCCACCCCACCACCGGCGTCATGGTCCGCAACATTGTCGTCCTCGGCGGCAGCTCGCACCCGCAGCTGACTGAGTATGCGCCTCTGCCTCTGCCTCTGCCTCTGCCTCTCTCCGCCTTGGCTGTGTCTGTGTCTGCGCACCCGCCCAACTCGTACTGACGCGGCGCAGGACCATCTGCAACCACCTCGGCATCCCGCCCGCAAAGGTCCTCCTTGGCAAGTTCAAGGTGGGCGAGACGCGGGTCGAGATTGAAGAGAGCGTGCGCGGAAAGGATGTCTTCATCATCCAGTCTGGCGGCGGTCCCGGTATGTGGTCACTCTACACGGCTGTTACATGAGAGCCCTGCGCTAACACGTCCCTCCGCAGTCAACGACCACTTGATGGAGTAGGGCTCCTCCCGCCATGCCATGCCATGCTCTGCCCTTGCCTTGCGAGCCACTCCTGACCCGCCTGCAGACTCCTCATCACCATCTCGGCCTGCCAGACGGCCTCGGCCAAGCGCATCACCGCCGTCCTGCCGCTGTTCCCCTACTCGCGCCAGTCGGACATTCCCTACAACAAGACGGGCGCGCCGCTCGCCAAAGTCCCCGGCACCCGCTCGCGCACCGGCACCTACAGCTTCGAGTCGCGCCCCCAGACACCGCACCCCGCCCACCCCGAGAGCGCAGGCCTGGGCGCAAACGGCACCGCCACCCTGCACCACCAGCTCAGTCGCATGAAGCTGGACGAGCAGCGCAACCCCGCCGCCGCCGCGAACCCCCCGAGCCCCGTCAAGTCGAATGGCCTCCGTCGCAGCGACACAGCCGAGTCGGTGCCCTTGCCCACCGCCAACGGCACAAACGGCATCACAAAGGCCACCACCAAGCCGCCCGCCTTTGAGCCCCAGGTCGGCTATCGCCAGTGGGTTGCCCAGGCCGGCACGCTGATCGCCGACCTCCTCACATGCGCTGGTGCCGACCATGTCATTACCATGGACTTGCACGGTAAGCACCATCTCGTCTCCTCCCACACCCACGCCATGACTGACAAGCGCAGACCCCCAGTACCAGGGCTTCTTCGACATCCCCGTCGACAACCTCTACGGCCGCCACCTCCTCCGCAAATACATCCAGGCCAACATCCCCAACTACCAGCAAGCCGTCATTGTCAGCCCCGACGCGGGAGGCGCAAAGCGAGCCACGGCCATTGCCGACGCCCTGGGCATGCCCTTTGCCCTCATCCACAAGGAGCGCCGGCCCACCCAGATCAACGACCGCCAGAACGCCACCATGATGCTGGTCGGCGACGTGGCTGACCGCACCACCATTCTGATTGACGATCTGGCCGACACCTCCAACACCATTACCCGCGCCGCCAAGCTGCTGAAGAAGGAGGGCGCCTCGCAGGTCTATGCCCTCATCACCCACGGCATCCTCAGCGGCGACGCCATCGACCGCATCAACGCCAGCGCCCTGGACAAGGTCATTGTCACCAACACGGTCGACCAGGCCGAGCACAAGTCGAGGTGTCCCAAGCTCGAGGTCCTTGAAGTCGGCAACGTCTTTGCAGAGGTACCCTATCCTCTCTTTCAACCTCTCATGTACCACCATCTAACACACTTCTCAGGCCATCCGACGCGTCCACCACGGTGAGAGCATCAGCGTGCTGTTCGACTACAGCTAGTGGCTGCAATCGCCCATAAGCTCTGTATTTCCCTTTCTCCGCGATAGTCGCAAAGACAACGACGCCTCTAGGCGGTAGAATAAAAAATGATCCTGATTAGAGAGTGCGTGGTGGGTGGATATCATGCTCCTTTTTTTCTGTAAATCGCGATTCACATATATACATATACATATGTCGTGACGGTGCCGTTTTATAACTCACCTACCTATTGCTGTCACTGTTGCTGTTATTCGTATTAAAAACTCCAACTATTACTAGGGTTGCAGTAGTAGTAGTAGTAGTAGTAGTAGTAGTAGTAGTAGTGGTAGTGGTTATCTACATAAAGACATCTTGACCCTCTGGTACCTTTTCGACTAGACTAGACTAGACTAGAATAGGCACTATAGTAGTGTCGTTCGCTCATTAATTGCACGGAATGAAATGGAATGGTGTTAGGGATAGGGAGGCAATTTGTCTATCTATTTGTTTATCTATTTATTTGTTTGTTCATCTATTCATCTGTATACATGTTTACGCACAAGAACACGGTGTTCTAGATTGCAAATGAATCTTGTTTTGGAAAATAGTAGACTATTGGTAATATTATTGTTAATGATTGTTATTGCGGTTAGATATAAAGCTGAGTCGAGCCGAGTCGAGTTGAGTTGAAATTATTTAAAATGGGGGTATTACAAGAAGTCTTCTGTTTCTATTTCCAACTGCCTATCACATTTTCCCATGTGTAACAAGGAAAAGGACAAGAAAAACTCCCTACTCAGATCCCAGCGAGATCCCACACGAAAGAAAAGAAGGGACCCAATCACTGCGGCGCGCCCATACTCTGCAACCGCGCCAACTCAAAGTACACCCCCCTCCTGGCCATCAACTCGTCATGTCTCCCGCTCTCTACAATCTTGCCCGCGTCGAAGACGTAAATCACGTCCGCGTGCTGGATGGTGCTCAGACGGTGCGCAATGGCGATTGTGGTGCGGCCTTGGGCTGCGGCGTCGAGGGCGTCTTGGACTACGCGCTCAGAGGTCGAGTCGAGGGCTGAGGTTGCTTCGTCGAGGAGGCTGGGAAGGGGGTTGTTAGTTTTATTTTTGGGGGGATTCAGAGGAGGGGAGGCTTACAGGACTTTGGGATCGCGGAGCAGGGCGCGAGCGATGGCCATGCGTTGGCGTTGGCCTCCTGATAACAGAGCGCCCTTTGCGCCGACGAGAGTGGAGAAGCCGTCAGGGAGGGACATGATGAATTCGTAGATGTTGGCGTCTTTGCAGGCCTGCACGAGTGCCTCCTCGCTCATGTCTTCCTTGTCGGCGAGAATGTTCTCGCGGATCGTGCCCGTGTAGAGTGTGGTTTCCTGGCTGACAATGGCGAGCTGCGCGCGGTAGGCTTGCAGGTTGTAGTCTTGGAGGTTGACGTCGTCGACGAGGACGGAGCCGGATGTTGGGTCGTAGAAGCGCTCGAGGAGCTGCATGACGGTGGATTTCCCGCTGCCGCTGGCGCCGACGAGGGCGATGAACTGGCCGGGCTCGGCGACGAGGTCGACGCCCCGGAGGACGCGGTGGTCGGGGCGCCCAGGGTACGTGAAGCGGATGCCTTGGAGTTCGACGCGGCCGTTGAGACGCTCGATTGTCTTGCCTTCGGGGGACCAGTGGTCGATTTTGGGCATGCGGTTCAGGAAGGATTTGAGCAGCTTGGCGGCGTCTCGGGCCTCGCCCATGTCGGGTGCAAAGGAGAAGATGGCACCGGCTGATTGGGCGCCGTTGATGATGGCCGAGTAGACGATGAAGAACTGCAGGACCGTGTACTCTCCTGCTAGCAGCAGACGACCGCCGTACCAGAAGACCAAGGCGAAGATCAACATGGAGAGACCTTGCGAGGTGGCGTATAAAGAAGCGGAGATGTTGTTGAAGACAACGTTGCCGGCAGCTTGCCGTCCGAGCTTGTCATGGTACTCGCGCAGAAGATGTTGCTCAAGAGACAACGAGGCAACGGTGCGGATGGAGGACGCGGCCTCGCATGCAAACGACGCAGCCTCGGACGTTTCTTTGTTGCGCTTTTCCATGCGGATGAGGGCGTAGAATCTAAAGTACCCACAAGCCAGCATAAGAGGGATGGTGGCAGTACAAACGAGTGCAAGCTTCCAGCCGAAAGAGCAGCCAACAATAATAGCGACGAAGATGGATGCAGCAGAGCTGACAATCGTACCGAGGGTGGCACCACTAAGACCAGCGAGGCGGTTGGCTTCTGACGAGAGGAAACTAGCCAGAGCACCTGAGGTGACTGTCTCGCCGTCGAAGAACTCCATGTCTTGACGGAGCATGGCTGCAAAGGCACGCTGACGGACGTTGCCAATGAGACGCGCGGATCCCTTGGAGAGTGTCATACCCTGTGCCCAGTAGAAGGATCCAATGACAAGACCTAGCATGAAGAACATCCAGCACCAGAAGCTGATGCCATACCCTCCCAACGATGTGCCTGGCGACAAGAGCGAGTTGATGGAATTACCCAAAAAGATGGCCTGGATAGCGGGGTTACAACCAGCGAGGAAACTGAAAACAAGTCCAAAGGCCATGGTCTTATGTTCTCCAGTGTTCATCTCCCAAGCAAACTTGACCAACGCCCAGGTACCATACAGCTCCTCTTTCTCGTCTCTCTTGGCTACCACAGATGGCGCAGACGTTACTGTACGCATCAGCGCGGGCTTCTCTCCATCAATTTCGGCCAGTTTCTCCTTCTCCATGTCACCTGCACCAGGCAGGCGGTTTCCGGGCTGGGCTTTTTGGGTGAGCTCTTGTGCCTGAACCAGACTCGCGTAGACACCGTCGGCACGGATCAGGCTATCGTGTGTGCCCTGCTCCACAATCTCGCCCTTGGCCATGACCACAATGTTGTCGGCCTTCTTGATAGTCGAGAGACGGTGGGCGATGACGATGGTAGTACGGCCCCTGGAAGCGCGATCGAGTGCGTCTTGGACAAGGCTCTCGGACTTGGTGTCTAGCGCTGCAGTTGCTTCGTCGAGTAGCAAAATCTTGGGATCCGACACAATGGCGCGGGCAATGGCAATACGCTGCTTCTGTCCACCACTCAGCAAGTTGCCGCGCTCGCCCACCTTGGTCTGGTACTGTTCTGGAAGACCCATGATAAAGTCGTGGGCGTTTGCAATCTTGGCCGCATTTTCGATGAGCTCGATCTTCTTCTCCTCCGATGCGTCGGCGTATTCGGTATTGACCAGTCCGTGCAAGATACTCTCGTACACGGTCGTGCTGAAGAGAACTGGTTCCTGGCTGACAATCGCCATGTGCTGTCGCAGCCACCTCAGATTCAGTGTGCTAATATCCTTGCCGTCCAAGTAGACCTGACCTTCCATGGGAAGGTAGAAGCGCTCCAGTAGACCGACGATTGTCGACTTTCCGGATCCAGAAGCTCCCACCAAAGCTACCATCTGTCCGGCTGGCACGTTCAAGGTGAAATTCTGGAGAACGACCGTATCAGGACGAGATGGATAGATGTGCCTCAGGTCCTTGAACTCAATGTTACCAACGAAGTCGTCGGGAATCTCGCCTTTCTCAGTCTCTGGATCGATGGGTGACTTGCGCTCGATAGTGTTGAAGACCTTGGTTGCTGCTGCGGTAGCCCCGCCAAATGCCTGGAGATGCGGAAGGTTGGAACCAATGGAAATGCCAGCAATCATGGTCGCCATAACAACAGTGAGGATATTTGCAACGCCCAGCTCGCCAGCGTCGAGGAACCTTTTCCCTTGCCAGAAAGCGAGCGAGTATTGCAGGTTCAAGACGCACATCATTCCCGCAATCATCATGGAGAGCCAGAATTTTGCTTTGAAGTCGTATCCGGTCGCCTTGTCCAGGAAAACCTTGTACTTCTCCTGCAGACGCCTTTGAGTACCATACGCCGCAACATTGCGTGCTGAAGCCAAGACCTCTTCTGCTAACGAGGCTGCCGTGGCGTTTTCGTCGATTGCGAGTGTTTGGTTCTTCTTCATTAGCGTGCCGTTGACACCCATCATAAGGACAAGGGCGACTGTGGCCGACAGCATAATCAGGGACAGTTTCCAAGAACGGATGAAACCAATAATGACAGCAGACACGAACATGGAGACGCCGGAGACGAAGAGACCAATCTTTTGGCCGATTCCATCTTGGACCAGATTCATGTCAGAGCTGATTCGAGTGGTGACTTCTCCTGATCCAAGGAAGTCGAAGAAGGCGATATTTTGTCTGAAAATGGCGCGCAGATAGAGCTCGCGAATTTGTTTAGTGATTTGCTCTCCTGTATAAGAGAATCCAATAATGCTAATGTATGTCGTTACAAAGGACCCGATGGCTGTCCAAAATCAGCTAATGTTCATTTCTAGAAAACTGTTACATACCCAGATAAACAAAGTACAAAGTGTACTGATTAGTTTGGCTTTTAAAGTGTTCCGCTGCAACAGCATCCACTGAAAGATTTGTGAAGCTACCTGCAAAATTACCATATACAAGCTGTTCTTTGTTAGCATGCAGCCAACACAGCTCCTTCCGCGCGATCGGCTTACTGTCATTAGGGGCATCACAGCTCCGGCTGCAATAGAGGCGATCAGCGACACAACCATGATCAACGTATGTGTTTTGTTCGCATATCGGAAGAGCGCAAAATACCCAACACTGAGTTTGGGCGCATCTGTTTGTGTATCGATAATTTGCTTGTCGTGCTCGCTGAGGCCAGAAGTGAGCGTCTTCGCCCCTTCTTCGGAGGGTGCATCGAGCTTCTCGCTCATACCCTCGCCAGGCGGTGTCTCAGTCGTCAACGTCGCAACATTTGCTGCTGCGCGCTCTTGGGGAGCGGCCATGGTATCGTACTGGCTCCTCGAGGCTGGTTGTCAATGTGCCTCGAAAGAGTATGACAATGATGTCTTTCACTCTGCGAGATTGACCTCGGCGCCACCAGTCAAAACGCACAGCCTGATCGGGAGTCGGGATGATGTTATGCCCGTCTCGCTAGGCCAGAGCGGGTCAAGGGTGATGTTAATCTGTTCGTGGTGCTTCTCGAAGGCGGCTCGCGTAAAAGCGGAAAGGTTTCACATGCGACTAGGGCTGTCTTGTAGGGGTAGAGGTCCCGCTGGATACGCAAATACGGAGAAGGTGAAAGCAATCGGATGCGCGGTGCCGTGAACAACATGTGGATGTTGTCGAGACTAAATGTTGGCACTCATTTGGCCGCAGGGGGCTCTGTTCTGCAAACGTCTCGTATTCGTTTATTCGTCTATTCCTTTACTCGTTTGGGAAAGCACCCGCGAGGAAGGAATTCGAACGCAGTCAGCCTTTAGCGGCGAAAGGGCGTCGCATTGCTGAGCTGCCTAACACTGTCATAGATTATGTGTATTATCGGAGCCAGAGCAGTGCTTGCATTAGAATACGGCGTCGTTGTGGCCACGCATCGGTGCTAACGTCACCTCGGAGCCGGACCTCAATAAGTGCCGACACCCTGCACAGCACTACGCCCTTCATCTTCTTACCTCTGATATTCACGATATCAAAATAACGTATCGCACTGCTTGTCTCCCCGGCGATCGACAATCGTAGAGTCCCGCAACACACGGTCGTGGATTGATGACCGGTGTATCCAGGCAGCAGCTTTCGTACTCCCAGACACAAGCACTACCAAAAGCGAAGCTTAATGCGACGGCACGATGGTTGACGGTGAGCTTGCGTTGCATTGACTGTTGCCTGAGGCTATCCGTGTCTTCATTGGACTAGTGAAAATTACCCCCCTACATACTAGCCTCCTTACCTTTTCGTCCGCAAAAGATTTTGCTGTTCTGCGGGCTGATCTGGGTCCCAGCCAACAAGACAATTTACCGTTTCAGCACCGAGTCCAGGATCGTTGATGCGTGTACCGGACGGCACGCGGAACTGCCCCGCCAGCTTGATGTAGGCATCCAGAGCGTCTACCATTGTCTTTCCCAGGCTCAGCGCCTTGTCAGCTCTTGTGTGGGCATAGAAAGTCAACAAATCGAGAGCATCGTCTCGCTGGTGATTCTCGACCAACGTCTTTGCAGTGCGTTCGATCCAGGCCATGTCACTGAACGAGGCATTCTCAAACCCGTGCAGCATCTTCCGCACAATCGGTAGGAACGTTTCTGGGTCTGAACAGGTGTAGTACAGCGCCTGTTTGTAGATGCGTCCTGCGAAATAGGCGGCTTCTTGGTACTGGAAGTCCGGGTCCAGGAACGTGGAAGCAGCGTCTGCGGTCAGGTATCGATGCTGGCCGTATTCTGGTGGTACACTTTTCACGCCGAGCCACCATGGGTTGAACGGTGCCGTCACTGATCCCGTGGGCGCGACCCAGATGTGGATCAGATCTGGGTCCATGCCAGCGTGCAGAGAGACGACCTGCCCATATCCCGCCTCATCATCGGCAATCCGGTAGTCACGCACGCGCTCGATGAGGTCCTTCTCGATAACCGGCGCCATGGCAAGCGTGGCATTCTCAAGGGCTGCTTGGGACATGTACTTGTAGCCTCCGTCTCTTGCGGTAAAGTTTCCACCTTGCGAACCATACGCCTTCCAGATGTTGAAGGGCTCAGTTCCATTTGGATTCCACCAGCCCTGCTCGACAGCGAAAGAGACAATGTTCGGCGAGCCCATGTAGTCGCTGCTATTGGCAAAGTCGACCGGGAAATTCTCAATGTAGCCAGGGTACAGAACGCGCACAACGTCTGAGCCAAGTCTCTCTGCAGCCCAGAGCTTCTGCCCGCCCGACATCTCCCACACGACCCAACCTTCGTCCGCATCGGCAATGAGGTGACTGTTACCGCCATAGTCCGCATAGCCATACTCAGCTATCATCTGCCCTATGAGCTCGACGCCCTCACGTGCCGTCCCCGCTCGCTCCATAACAACACGCGCTAGATCAGAGTACTGTAGTCCTGTCTGAGGATTAGGCGTAATAGCAATAAGCTCGTCTCTATTCTGAGCCCACACATCTCGAACTGCGACACCCATCTCATTCACACCGCCATTAGTCAGCGGCGCAGGAAAGCCCTCGTAATCCGAGTACTCCATCGACAAGTAGCGGAGCGTATGTGCCGCTTGCGAGATATTCAGCCGCCGACCAGGCATGGATGCTGCTTCCGTGACGCCAACTTCCACAGTCGCATTGGGAGGATAGTCTTTCGCGGGGAAGATCTCAAGCCAGTGCGATGATACTTCTTCGCCGGTGCCACCGACCATGACACTGCCATCGGCGGTCAATGCCTTTCCGACGTAGAAGGCGTAGCTAGCTGCCGTGACATCGACGAGGAGGACCAACGATGTGAGGGTTCGAGACAGCATGATGTTGAATGGGTTCCAGCAGCGTCTTGAGGTCAAAAAGAACCCTCAAAGGAAAGATGAAGCGTCGACAAAAATTCTGCTTTGATTTCCTCTCGTTCTCTCTCCACAGCTTATCAAATGCCGAGAGTGGGGTGCGGGCGCACTGCACAAGAGCCGCTTGCTCCATGCAGCTACGCCAAATCTCCGAGCGGCGGTATGTTGCGGAGAGCGCCGACAAATGGATGTAGTACAGGCTGATTTAATAGCAACAGACGGTGTTCAGAGTAAAATAGCCTTGACAAACAGACAATTGGTTATTTAGCGAGACCTCAACGCTCGGCTGACGTTGCATCAGACACCAGCTAATACCATGAGCACCTAACAGTGTCGCAACCTTAGCTTCCCCACCATCACCAAGTATCCATCGACACTACACATCCGCAGTAAACAGTCAAAGCAATTGCATTTTACTCAATTACTCATCCATCATCCATCAAACCCCTTCGAACCCCCTAACCCAGCAACCAAACCACACAACCAAGCTCACCGCAAAACACCCCACCAGTTTCCGCCCGCAGTGGGGCACGCCCCAGCCCCAGCCCCAACCCCAATCACAGACACCACACCTACCCAATGCGGTCGCACAGTCATCGCAACCGTGACTCCCATTCCACACCACAATACGCTACGCCACAAAGAACAAACTCACCCTCGATCTTCTTCATCGCATGGAAGAATTGTAATGCGGTGAATGACTCCTCGTTCCGTAGGATTTCGCACCTTCCTTACGTGGTTGGGGTCGAGGTGATCGAGTACGCGTTGTGGGGGAGTGGAAGTGGGTAGTGGGAAACGGGGGTTAGGCAGCAGGTAATTGGGGGAGTAAGAGGGTGTATATAGAGTAGGTAAAGGGGAGTGGTGTAATATGAATTCGGACAAAACTCAACACCATCGTTACACATCCTTTACCTCTACACCAACCATGTCTCAATCTTTGTCTCCAACTCCACGCCAACGCGTCCGCGACTTACTCCCCACCGTGTATCTGGGGCGCTACAATCCTGGGCCCAAAAACAGCCTCACGGATGTTTCTGGTGTCCTCGTCTCTACTCAGTCTATCTATTCGTCGCCGAGATACCCAGATGCAGCTCCCACCGCCATCAACACGGGGGTAACGACCATTCTACCGCGCAAAGACTGGTTCAATAAAGGTTGCTTTGCAGGGATTTTCCGCTTCAACGGGTCAGGAGAGATGACGGGATCGCATTGGATCGAGGAGTCGGGACTACTGCATTCGCCGGTGGTGATAACGGGGAGTTTTGGGGTCGGGAGCGCGTATAATGGGATTTACGAGCACGGGATAAGGGAGCACAGTGATAAGGTGGGAAAAGTGGGATGGTTTCTTCTGCCTGTGGTTGCGGAGACGTTTGACGGGTTTTTGCACGATGTGGCCAAGTTTGCAGTCACGCCGCAGCATGTTGTTGATGGGATTGATGGAGCGAGTGATGGTGCTGTAAAGGAGGGCAATACTGGTGGAGGCACGGGCATGATCTGCCATTGGTTTAAGGGCGGGACGGGGTCGAGTAGTCGTTTGGTACCAGCAGATCAGGACAAGAGTTACACGATTGGCGCCCTGGTGCAGGCCAACTACGGGCAGATGAGGGACTTCAAGATCGCTGGAGCGCCTATTGGACGCCTGATCTATGAAGAGCAGCAGCGTCTCGCTGAGGAGAACCCTGGGGATCCAGAACTGATGGCACAGGCATCCAAGCTGTTCAAGATCAAGGAGGAGAAGGACAAGAAAGACGGCAGCATCATCATTGTCCTTGCAACGGATGCACCGCTTCACCCCACACAGCTTCAACGTCTTGCGAAACGTGCCACCGTTGGTCTTGCGCGTGTTGGCGGCTGGGCTTCGAATTCATCCGGCGACATCTTTCTCGCTTTTTCCACGGCGAACGAGGTAACTGTCCAAGAGTACACTGCAACGACGCAGACTGTTGATCCGTGGAAACCAAAAGCGCACAGCATTGATGTGATCGACGATCAGACAATCAACGCCCTATTCGAGGCAAGCGCCGATGCTGTCGAGGAAGCGATATTGAATGCGGTTTTCATGGCGGAGAGCATGGACGGGAATGGGAATAAAATCGACGCGCTTGACCTGGACAAGGTCAAGCAGCTCATGGGCAGGTTTCTGTAACTTTCCCCCTAGAATCAAACAGTTAGCAAGAACCACGATTACATGAACACCTATTTACCCGCCCAAGTGGGTTGTTTGGGCATCCTGGTACGAGTCAATCGCATGATCGTGATGTGCCGCAGCTACGCTAGCTTACACGTTGTTTATCTGGTTTCAGTTGCTGTCGATCGCCGCGAGCAGCGTGCGGATCACGTTAAGACGAGGTCCCGGCAACACGGTGGTCCGTAGAGGGTGCAAGTGTTAGGTTGATCGAGGAGTACATCGGTTAGCTTTACCGAGTCCACTACTTCCAAATGCCATGAGGACCCACACCTGGTATTGGCGAAGACTACAAACCTAATGCGGGATCCAACGTACTCGGAGTACGCGGCAGCCATGCAAGCTAGCTACTCAAATAGCTCTAAACCATCACGATTCCATTTCGATGGAGCGGTGAGTCCCTATTGTCTGATCGGACCTCGTATATCCATCTTAGACAATCACGGACCAATAGCATGGTGCGGGGTGTCGTGTGCGGGGTGTCGTGTGCCGGGCTTGAGAGCTATAAGCGCTGATCACTCACTCACTCACTGTCGCTAGGTGCAGCATGTTGGCTCCGATTCGCATGTGCAGAGACGGATCAGCGATGACACGATGGGAGACATTGAAACGAGTCACGTGGCAGCGAGACAATGTGCTCGCGCATCTAGACCTCTGTCAAAAGTTGTGGCTGTGAGCCTGCAGCGGTCCAGACCCGTGTGCCTGGGTGAGTAAGCTGATGGGAATCTCGATTGCGGTTACGCGCGAGCAGCTGCCGTTGTGCACTACGCAGTTGCATGCAATCGAGCGATGGCAACAGGAAGAACAGTAAAACGGCGAAAGGATGGCGGACATCAGCAAATGGGCCGAGGAGAGTGGTATTACAGTGGAGTCAACGGGGCAAGGGTCCAGAGAAGACGTGTGGTAGGTGCGGATGGTGTTTCCAGAAATGCGATGTTCGATGATTAGGGTTAGCGTACTGGTAACGGGCAACATCGAGATCCGAAGTGGTTCGTGGGCTGAGTGCTTGCAGAACACCAAGGCCGACAGTCCAGACCGTCGGGCATGGAATACACGATGCTCGCCACTTATTCGATCTGGCAGAACATTGTCGTTCAACAAAGGCGGGGGGGCCACCGCTGCACTTGCCTCCCTCGCCGTTTCGTGTAAGCGGCTGGCAGTAGGTAGGTAGGTTGACAAAGGAGAAGACATGTGGCATCGACGATGCACCATGTATGGCCTCTGACAGCTGCCTCGTGCTCGTCGAGTCTGGAGCTGGCCACTTGCCTAGCGAGCGCGGACACGGGCAGCAGAGCAAGGCTGAGGGGGAGGGGTGGCAAAGCACGCCGAACGGTGAGTGGCTACGCAGGCCATGGTGAATTGCAGGGCGGCAACATGGCAAAGCTGGAATGCGTGCGCAGGCTGTGTCGCATCGTGCATCGAGAATCGTGACTCTCGAGCCGCGAACCGTGAATCATGAAGAGATTGGCAGTCAGTCTCCACCACTGCCGACTAGTGCGCGTCCGGCCGTAGCGCGGCAGTGGTACGATTTGCGAAGCCACCAGAGCGCCAGCAAGATCGAGCAGCGGCCAGAGTCTCGACTCCACACCATGCACCCTCCCTCGACTTCGGTCGCCCGCAGGGACCCTGGCGCGGAATCTGCCACGCTGAGCATCACTGTGTGTCTCTCAAATATGCACTCTCGCCCACGCCCTCTCTCTGCACACTTCCAGCCGGCGTCACCCACGTCATCTGGATATTGGACATGATGGCGATCCCTACCCCTTCCACCACCGCGCCCATGCCTGCCCTCAGTGATGCTCTGGCCCGCATTGGCCTCTCCACCTATCTGCAGGTCCTGTGTGAGAATGGCTTCCGCGACTGGGATACGGTCGTCGACATCACCGAGGAGGACCTGACGGCGCTGAACTTCAAGCTGGGCCACCGCCGAGCTTTGCAGCGCGAGATTGCGACCTGGCGTGGAGTTCCGCTGTCGCTGTCGCTGTCTCTCGACGCAGAAGCCACCTCGCCAGAGCCAACCTCCCTCTCGACGTCTGCCCTTGAGACCCTGGCTCGTCAGCAGTCAACTCCACCGCCCCGCGAGAAGAGGAGATACCGGCGCCACCCGCGAGCAGACAGCAATGCGCCCAAGAAGCCCAAGACAGCCTGTATGCTCCAACCATGCGTGACCTCTAACCAAAAAATACACATCTAATGCCTCGTAGATGTAAACTTTGCCGATCAGCTGCGTACAGATCCCCAAGTTAGCCAATTGACGTTTGTGCACATCGCGAGGGAGGTGGGCCGAAGATGGCAGGAGCTGCCTCCAGACCAGAAGCGAGTATGGGAGAGCAACGCCGCCCGAGCCATGCAAGAGTACGAGTCGCAAATGGACGAATACAAGAAGACGGATGACTGGAGGAAATACCAGGTCTACCTGAACGACTTCAAGTCGCAGCAGTCGCAGGCGTCGACAGGAAAGCGACCACAGCAGCACCGCGCCATCTCGCGCAGCACACGTGAAAACTCGCGCAACAGTCCAGAAACACCAGAGAGCCCTAGCTCATCAGTGCCGTCCTCGGTATCGTCAACGGGAACCGATGTCGAAGTCTGCCACAACGCTCTGACTCTGGCTTTCAGTGAACTGGTGTCACTGCGAGGCGAGATTCTCAACCAAGCCACCCGACCTTACGACGAGAACCACCTGCCGTCCGAGGACTTGGCTCGACGGTCCATGTATGCCTTCATTCGTGGGACGGGCTCCTTGCTGTACATGTGGACCTACCGGCAGGCAGACGAAATCCTCGATCGCATCTACAGGCAGAAGAAGCCCATTAACGCCATGGATCTCGCCGAGTGCTTCACTATCGCTGCCATGGGCGCCCACTACGACATGGAGTGCTTCCCAGACCGCATACGCATGGTTCTGTACGCTTCTGGGACGCTGCACTTCCACGAAAAGACGGCCAGAAACGATTACCTGCGCACGATGCGCCTGCTTCTGTCCATGTCGTTTTATGCTTTACTCGAGAAGCACATGAGCGCCAGGTATCTGATTGGTGAGTTGTAGCGTCGTTTTCCATGTCACCTTGCTAACCTCGTAACAGCTGCTGGGTTACAGATTGCGCGATGGAAGTGCCCGCCTTTCAATCGCACACCTGCAGGCGCAATGGACGAGAACTGGCGCAAGATCTATCGCAGTCTGATCTTCATGGACAGTTGGCTTTCGTACACACTGGGCTACAACGCAGAAGCGACGCCCAGCGACATCCGAGTACGCGTCAGTCCTAATAACGACCACAGCGTGTCTGACCAGATACAGGTTGCTTGCGCTCCTGGGCCCCTGGCTTCCGACACAATTGACGAGCTCATCCACATGCAGACCAGCAAGATCGGTCTCGTGGCAGCAGAGATTGCGAAGACGCTGGCCTCGCCTGAGCTCGCTACCCACGAAAACGTCGACATGCTCACACAGAAGCTGGAAATGTGGCGCACAGAGGTGCCACTAATGCTGCAGCTGCCGACACTTACCTCGGCGACACCTCCTGAATTGTCGTTGTACCAGCGGCGAGCGATTTTAATGGTTCATGTAAGTATCCAGACATACCACTGAAGGCTGTCAGTACTAAACATGTGCAGATCATGTACCTGGGTGCCGTCATCCTCATCTACCGCCAGCTGCTCGTTGCAACCACAGAGGGCCAGCTCACAGACGGCGCTGCCACCAGCCTCGCCATTCCTGAGCATGACGCGCGAAGATATCGCCACGAATGCGCTGTAGCGGGCCAGACGATTGCACGCATCTTGCGGCTGATCTCGTTCGACGGCACACTGACCAAGCGCTGCTGGCTGATCATGTAAGTCCATCTCTATCCTTCGTACAGCACAACATCTGACGACTGAACAGCTACTGGGCGTTTACTGCTACTGTTGTTCTCCTTTCTAGTGCGTCGACCAAACTTCTGGACGGCCAATCCGAAGGTGTCGAGACAGACCTTATGTTTGCGAAAGAATGTATGGACATGCTGGAGCCGTGTCGGTCTTTTGAACCCATCGCAGCCCGCTACCTCGACACTATCTGGCCGCTGTACGACTCGCTCCGCGACGTGCGCCAACGCATGGTTGGCCGTGCAAAGACCAGCATCTTCTCCCTTTTGCAGGCCGACCCCAATCTGCTGAGCCCGCCGATTGCTGTCTCGAAGAGTGAAATGGGCCCTATTTCTGAGAAGCTCTCTGGGCTGCTGACGGATCCCTTTGGCCGCAAGCAGAACTTTAGTGCGAATGGGAGTATGAGGCGTCTGCTGAACGCCGATGGTTCTTGCTCCGTTTTCTGGTGGAAATGAAGGAGCTGAGGAGTTTGGTCATTCAATTCAGCCACCTTGGCGCTGGACTGCAGTTTTAGTTAGATACAAAGATACCCCGCAATGCAATAACGCGCTGCAACCAGGCTGCAGCGAGATTCGCCCTGGAATCAAGTCCTGCATCGTCCTTGTCGCCGTGAAGTGAGTTGACTCGCTTCAATAGTGAGACCAGTGTCATCGATCGTGAACCACGTGCTACTATCCATAGACAAATTCTTATCGACCGGACCATCGTCCGACGCACGCCATACAGCTTTGTCGCGTGTTAGTGTTGCGATTAGTCGTGTACCTGACTAGTAAACGGTTCACCGGCGGCGGATTCAGATCAGCTGGACTTTGTCTTTGTTCGAGTCGCAGTGTACAAGAGGCAGTGTAGCAACCAAGGACGAGGAACAGTGTAGCGTCGATAACCATTCGACAGGGACCCTTTCCATTGTGAGAGCGGCAGGATGGTAGGTAAGCCACCATCTGCACTGCAGATCACGGGCGCTCCCGTAGCGCAGCACGAATCCTATTTTTGCGCAAGCTAGACTGTGGCGTGGGAAGGAAAGTTGACGAAACCATGGTTTCGATTAGACTACCGCTGTTTTGACGTGACGTGACGTGACTTGGTTTTGTGTCTTCGATTCGATAGGTTGGAAGAAGTCAATGGGTGAGACTTGTTGAGGAATTTCCCTTGCTAGAAACTCGCTCATTGCGATCGATAGATCGACCAGGAAGAAACTTCCGATGCGGTCAATTATCGAAGAGGTGCAGAACCCGTTATCGAAATGCCAGATAATTCGTAGACCATGGCGTCATTGCCAATCTCGTTGGTAACAAAGTTAAATTTCAGCCCGACTATCATTATCGAAAAAGACGCGTTTCATGTCCGCGGTTCTGACCAAGCAGGGATGTCAATTCCCAGACAGAACACCACGTTCTGGAGATCAGTGATGAGGTTGCGTGGACGGAGATCCTGGCACTTGTCTGCGTGGTTGTTCCCCAATTGTGCTGTCTATCTGAAGATGTAGCGCACCCCACTGCTTTGCTTATCGCAGTTTCCCCTCACAATCACGCATACAGCTTCACCAGTAGCGTCAGCGCAAACATAGAATACAGTTTGCAGCAGCCGTTCAGCCGCCGTGTCGCGCACCGTCGCGCGCCTTGGAGCACGGTTTCTGATAGCACTGTGCGCTGTGGCGCGTCTGCCGTGTTGGTCGGAGAGGTTTGGAGGGGGCGTGTGTGGCTCGATTGGGAAAGGGGAAAGGGTCTCGATTCCGGACGGCCATGTCGCGCGCGGTCAAGGAAAGCAAGCGTTGCTGCGGTGGGTGGGCCCCATGCCATGGCAGCGAAGCGTCATTTCGTTGAAATAAGGAAAGGGCTTCCCCTCTAGTTGACTTGTTTCCTGTTTGACGTCTACTTCTACCCTTTTCCCTTTTTTTTCTAACCGATTACTGTCTGGGTACCTATTGCTTTCGTCGCTGTCTGTCACCGCCAAGTCTTCGATGCTCACGCAGGGATACCAGCCAATCACAGAACACCATGTTGGACCAGGAGAATGAAGAGCTGAGCCCGTTTGTGATTCCTCAGGAGGATGTTGAGGTGCTGAACGCATCCGAGGGTTTCTGCATGTTGAGGAACTATCTCGCTAGAGACACAAGGTGTGTTTCCGTCTTACCGCTCTAAACCTCAGCGATGTCGCATCGTTGGGCTGCAAGAGCTACAGCTAACTAACCCCTCATCAGCTTCTGCACACAACACAATACGTGCGATGCACAAACCAAGGAGACATGGATCCTGCACCGCGACCTGCTGCATGCGCTTGTGATGCCGGTGCTGGAGTTGTTCAACCGCGCGTCGGCACTTGCTGAGGCTGCGCTGTGTACCCACAAAAGCGAAGATCTGGAGTTAGCGTTTGCCGGGGATGCACGTGGAGCATTCCTATGTCTGCAGTGCTTCGTCGATGAGGAGGAGGACTGGTGCAGGACAAAGGGTTGTCCCGGTATGTCTGTTTCCAATCTATTCGAGTAGCTCGACTAACAGCAACAGCCTGCGTGACGTCGGCCACTCTCCACACCGAGACGCATCTTCGCCTGACCATCGCTGCATCTCTCCTCTCCACATCGGCTGTAGCTACCCCAACCGGCGAAGAGCCGTCTGTATCTCGCGCCCTTCCTCCTCTCCCACACATCCTTCCCGCCCTCCGCGATGCACTCGCCTCAGACCCGTTCTGGGGCCCTGACCACTGGCCGTACCTGCTCTCTCGCGCCACTCAGCTTTCTGCTGGCATCCAAGCCCTGATTGTCGAGTGTGTCAACCTCGAGTCTCTCGTATCGTCTCCTGTCGCTGACCGCACTGCGTTCATTGGCGGGAAGCGCAGTTTTACGACCCCAGGGCTGCAGTACATGGGCGGTCAGAGCGATAAGGGCGTCAAGCTGAGGAAGAGCAAGCTAGCGAAGAGGCAGCTGAGACTGGAGAGGGAAGAGATTGAACTCATGCGCAGGGTGGCTATGCAGTGCTGGGCCAAAGCGAAGTTGCCAAAGGGCGTCAGGGGTGAGATGCTAAGGCAAACTGGAGAAGACAGCCGCAGAAGAAGGAGCTTGACTTGTCCTTAGTTTTTGCCAGGGCAGGGATTTGGCGTACATTGGACGGCGTTTGGGTTTGGACTGCATAAGATACCATAGCATTGCTCTGCTTGGAGGGACATCTGGGCTTCATCACTGGACACTTTGGGTTCACAGCATTATTCACAACTCGTAACAAGTTTATTCACAGAAGCTAAGTCTTCAAAAACTTGCGATGCAACTGCCTTCTAGTGACTACTCGTAAATATCTGAAGCACTATCCCAATCACAGCCGCAGGCACCACACACACAACCAAAACCGCCCACAACAGCACCATCAACCTGCTCCCCTGTGTCGTGCCCACATACATGGCAAACCCCAGCGCCAGCGGCAGTGGCAGGAAAAACACCAAATCCGTCCTCGAATACCGACCACCCACCAGCGTAATAATCACATAAACCTGCACCGCCAACGCTCCGAGCACCGTACATAACCACCACACCTCCTTCCTCACCCACGCCTTCACCGTCCACGCCTCCTCTCCCTCGGGTAATACAGGACACTCATACGCAATCACCCCGCCCTTCAACTCTCCCTTAATCCTCCGCTTAATCACATCCTCGTCCACCTCTCTCGCCGTCCCCTCCCTCCCATTCACACTCCCCTCTTCCGTCTCCAGCGGCTCAAGACTGCCGTACATAGCGTCCGAGAGCTCGAGGATGGATTTCCATTCCCCTGCTACGGAGCTGTGGGGGCGGTGGCGGCGCCGCATGATGGCGTATGCGGATATTTGGAGCGTGGTTAGGCCGAGGGTCCAGAGGTGGAGGAGCAGGGTCATGAGTGTTAGTTGGATGAGGGAGAAGCCCCATTTGTAGGTCTGTGTTTGGGCGGGGGTGTTAGTTTGGGTTGGTGGATGGGGAGAAGGGGAAGGGG